>MU224784.1:2058989-2077076 GCA_018584345.1 Thuja plicata | reverse complement strand
GGAAACCTCAAAGATGAGCACAAGCATCTGGAAGTAAAAGGACTCATGAATGCACTACATTTTCCCAAAGTTTTCAAAATAGAATGGATAAAGATTGTTCTCAGCAGAATGCACAACAAGACTCTATGGCTTAATAAGCCAAAACCAATAACAAAGGATGTTATTCATGTAGTTACTGGTTATTCTACGACCAGTAAACCACAAGCTCACAAGCACTAATCCCTGGCGGAAGTGGAAAAACTGACTGGTGCTAAATCAGACCAAAGAGCACTCAAGGTCAACACTATCACCGACGTAGAACTCAAGTTTGGTGCACGTGTTATAGGATATAAAATCTTCCAGGCAAGAATAATGAATAGCATATCAAGCACTGCTATGAGCACAGCATACAAAATCAACAAACAAGGAAAGAAGATGGATCTTGCAAAGATCATGTTACATCAACTGGAGGAGAACATGTGCACTATAAGATCTTCAAGAATAAACACTTGTAAGTTTGGCTCCCTCATAATGTGCATATTCTTTTACTTTGAAGAATACTTTCCTTCAATAGGAAAATTTGTATGGGACACAAGCAAACCTATAACCATTCAGATAGGTGAATTCATAGAATCACTAGGAACATATTTTGATAATGTAATGCATGAGTATTTCAAAACCATTAAGGAAATGTTGCAAACTAGAACAAGGATTCCTAAAAATCTGATAGAGGAACACATAGAGAATATATGTTTCATGGTAGATACTGATTTCACGTATATCCAAGCAGTAGTACCTAGGAAATCATGGCTTTCACGGTTAGAATATGAAATCAAAATAGGACAAGCCAATGAGTGCATTGAGGCACTACTGAATGAACCAGTGGACAACAAGAAACAAAGATTTGGCACCTATGAAGAGGCCAAACAAAAGATTAAAAAAAATCTTGTTATCAAGAAAGTTGTAAAATAGTCAAGCAAAATGCCGAAGAAATTGGAAAAGAAATTGAATGTATCTTCTGAAGGTGAAAGGAACAAGAGGGTAAGGAGGAAATCACTGAGGACCAGTTACCCATCGATCATATAGTAGAGGAAAATGAATCAGAGGAAGAATAGTCTGATTCACCACCTCCTCCTCCACCTAAGAAGACAAGAACGAGGAGTCAGATAGCAAAGGATGCAACTCCTTCTCCCATGGTAAAAGGAAAGGTGTATAAGAGGAAACCTGACACATCAAAGGGAAAACAATCAGTTGGGAAACCTACCAAAAGGAGGATATTTGTTCAGACAAATGAGGATATAGAGGACTCAGCTATGGATGAGCCTAACACTACAATTGAACAAGCAAAGGAGACAGCAAAGAAAATATCAACTACTGAAAACATTGATGAAATATGTAAGTATATTTCAGAAGCCTCATCTATTGCACATCCTAAGATTAAGAAATGGTTGAAATGGGATTTTGTAGAACATAATAAAATTGAAGATGCAATTATAGCTAAAATGTGTAGACACTATTATGTCCCACTTCAATTCACTACACATGATGTACCACAAGAACTTTTAATTAGATTGTCTTCTAGGTACACATTTGCACTCCATGAGGAGAAACGGATAAGAGAAATAGTACTTGTTACTCTTATGCCCCCTGAATCAAAAAGGGAAGAAATAAATGAAATTATGGACAAATATGAGAAAAATTTCTCACCCAAACTGAGAGCATACAAGTTTCTGGAAGGGAATTTTATAGAGTTGGAACAAGAAGCTCATGATAAATGGAGCAAGATACTCAATACTGCTAAAGAGAGTAGTTATAAGAAGGAAACTATCACTCAGGGAGATAACTCAACAGCTGAGTTAGATAGTGAAGAAATTCAAATAACCGGCCTATTGGGAGATAACTCAACAGCTGAGTTAGATAGTGAAGAAATTCAAATAACCGGCCAGAAATAGGTTGATATTATAGATGAAACATGGCCTAACACAACCAAGGAAAATCAAATACCAGCAAGTCCAATTCACATCAGTTTAGAAGATGAAGAAGTTACCAAAGAAGAGTTAACAATAAAAGGTAATTTAGCTTATGATATAAATGATGAATCATGGTTAGACAACATTGTCAATGATACTATAGGAGAAGATCCTGCAGTAGAAGTACAAAAAGATGAAGATATAAATATTGCACAAGGCAATACTGACGGACAGGATTCAACTATTGACACTACAACAGTCAATACACCAACAAACATGAATATATTAATCGATGCTATTGATATTCAATCAAGTCAGGAAAAATCATCTAAGAAAGATGATAATATACCCAAGGACATGGGTAATGATGAAAATAAAGATGCATCCAATACTCAAAAGGATGCAGATACAGAAATGAAAGATGCGACCGACACTCAGCAAGAAGTGTCTAATGAACAGAACAAAGAAACATATAACAAAACTGAGGATACATTGAGAAAGGGTGAATAAAAGGATAAGAGTGAAGAAGTCAAGCAGGATGAAAGCATTAAACAAAAATAAGATATATTTGTTGATACACCTAAGGCTAATGAGGAGACATCTTCACAAAACCAGCCGGTGGACTCAGAACAAAAACAACAGTACACTTCATCTTCTCGACCCTCACCTACCAAGTCAACCCAAACTCAAGGTTTACACATGGTAGTACATCAATCCTCCACCCAACCAAAGAAGAAGAAGAAGAAAGCACTGAAGAAAGATATCTTGGCTATCATAATGGATGAAGTAATAGAAGTCCCAAACTAGGATATTACTACTTTAGATACAGATAAACTTCAAGAGTTTGGAGTACTATGTCAAAGGAAAGCCATTCAAAAGAAAATAATATAGGAACACAGGGAAACAATGGCACTTGACAAGGCAAGATACATTCTCCAACAACTTGTTCCTGAGGTGAAACTTGAACAAAATGCTTCAGTTAAGGAGAAAATAGTTGTTCTTACCGACGCCATCACAAACCAGAATGTAGATGCAGAACAAGCAATGGAAGAACAAGCAGAGAAAAAGTATCAATACAAGTTAATTGACAAGATCAGCCAAGAAGTGGCAATGAACAAGGTAAAACTCTCTGACCTAACTGGTCAATTGGATCCAATGATTGTTGAGGCAATTACCTTAGTTCAAAAGTTGTGCACACTTGAAAAGTTTACAAAAGAAAATAGTGACAAGTTAGCAGAAATAGATTCTAATGTCACAACCAGTGCACAAAGCCTAACCTCAAATGCAAAAGTATCAAGGCACATCATGATCAAGTCATTGAGGCTAACAGGCTAAGACAAGAAATATGGGATGCTAAAACACAATTAAGAGGTGAGATTACCGAACTACAGGCACACATCTTGCCTAATCTTAATATTCTACAGTAGCATATTTCTGAAGCAAGAAACTTAATTACAACCCCAGAGATGTCTGTAGTAGATAGCATCTATGATATACACATAAGGATATCACTTGAGTACATGGCTCTAGAAATGCTTAAGGATAAATGGGAAAAGATGATGGAGGAGATTAAGTCCTCACATTCCCACCTTTTTGACAAGCTGTAAGTACCTTTGCCTTTATTATCAAAAAAGGAGGAATAGAAATGCATGTATATTGTATGTACAGAAGGAACAAATATGTAAAGATAGTTATGTACAATATATCAAAAAAAGGGGAAGAAAAATACATAAGGAAATGTATATATACTTACACTTACCGACATATACATAGGGGGAGTCATTCAAATGACTAAGGAAGAAGTATACACAGGTGTACATACTAATACATTCAATATGTTGCACATATCATGTTTTTGATACTAATGTCAAAGGGGGAGATTGATGACATTAAGTTTTTCCATTAGCATACGTAAAAGGAAAAACATGATAAAGGTCATCGGTTCAAGAATAACCGGCAGATAGCAACCATAACTAGCAGACAGCAAGCATACCTAACAGAACAAAATGTCACAAGAAAATGCTAAGTATGGAATTGACCGATGAACACTTACAAGTGTTTGCACCGATGAAGTAAACAGGACATCACCGACGGGTCAATAACATAACACAAAGATCGTCACTGATGATACAGTTTTATGAACAAAACTGACAGAGCAGAAAAGGCATACCCGATGAACAGTTCAAGAAAGGAACACCGATGGAGAAGAAAATTGATAGACTGACAGAGCAGCCTAACCATCAGAACTGACAGTCAGTTAGAGAACCCGCAAATAGTGGATCTGACTTTTACACGTCAGATAAAGCAATGTAATTCTATTTATAGAGTTTTAATTTGTTTTAAATAATTACTTGAGGGTCAAGCAAGCATAATGTAAATGTTTTAAAGCATCTTAATAGATCTAAAACATATCTAACTAAAGATCAAGGTCAAGTTGTAAACCTTGGATCTAGAGTTAACTTGCGAAGCGTGAATAAAGAATAGAGCTAAAATCTAGTATACATAGATGTTCAATTAATTGTGAATTATGAATTCATTGTTGTTGATAGCCGCGAAGAGCATCTAAGGAGCAGAAGGTAAAATTCATGCAAAGTTTAGAAATAGATTATATCTAGTTATCAAGAACACACAGAGGCTACCGACGTGCAGAGAGAGGTATTATTCAATCACGAAAACATGATTACTCATACATAAGAAGCTTTATTGGATCTGTTATCAACAATTAGAGATTGCATACATCATCAGATCAAAGACTTATGTAGTTGCATTCTAACAAGTGCATCACATCTAGAATCCTTTTGTAGAAGGTGGACTTAACCGTTCTTTACAAATCTCTTAACAGAGTGCACACTTAATAGTGTTGCTAAAGCTTCAAACGAAGTAGATCTTAATAGGTCTTCACTGTAATACTCCTAACAAGGTAGGTCATCAGAAGTAACCAATTGTAAGCCTTTACCAGCCCCTTCTTATCTGTAGATAGTGAAGTCTTGTGGGTAACTATCCCCACCGTAGTTTTTACTTCCTAACAGGATTTTTCTGCGATATCATATCTTATGTCATGTGTTATCTATTTTCATGAATGTTTCTTGTATGGTTACATATTAAAGAACTTATGTTATAATTGCATATGCATAAAGAAAGATAAACAGTTAGATAAGAGAATTTACAAACTGATGACAAAGGGTTAATGGGATAACCAAGAAAAGTTTTAGAGATACTAATTCACCCCTCCCCTCTCAGTACTACAGCCACAATATAATTTCAACAATGTACTTGCATCCTGTGTATCTGCATGTTGAGTGTTCTTCATGTTGTACATGTTTATCTATATATGAGAGACTACATTGGGATTATTGTACCATCCCCTGATTATTCCACTTTTATGGCGTGTGTGTTAGCCTACTTCTTGTATGTGCATTTTTGTGTGCTCGAGTTGTGTGAGTATCTCCGTGAGCACTGTGGGGTGGGCGTGAGGGTGCCACGTGGTAAGGTGGTATTGCATATCATTGGGAGAGGGTGTATAGGTGGTGGACCTATTTGAGAGATAGAGTTTTGAGCATGATGTGCTCTTTTATCCCTTTGGTTTTACATTTTAATGGTTTATATATTTATGTTGTTATGCTTAGTAGATTAGTTTCCTTCATGTTTTGGATTTAGGAAAAAATAGGTTTTGGGGGGGGCCTAAAACCCCTTACAAATATTTACAAAACATTTTCAACAACACCCACCAAAACATAACAACTAGACAAAACATTCTTGGAAAAGATAGAATCAACAGACCCAACCAGCAACCAACAAAACACTAACTACAAGGCTGAACCAACAAAAAAATGGAAAGAAACAACACATAGAAGCAACCAAAGATAAAGAGCTAGGCTAGCTCCTTTAGAACATGTTCCACCTACTTCTCAATGATGGTGACTTCATCAGCAGTGTCCTTCAAGGTTTGAATAGCCATAGCAGCACTAGGAGTCTTCTTCCTCAAGCTAGCATGTGTTTGTTTCCCAGGGCCCTCCTTTACTGAAATTCTAGCATCAGTATCCTTGTCAGTCTGAGAAAAAACTTTCATTTCCATGGTGTTAGATAATTTCTTGAGATCTTGTATAGTCTTCTTTATATTATCATCACTTCCCCTGATGATTTCCTTCAATTTATCTTCATAAGATTTCAGCTTCCCCATAATCTGCCCAACTTTGTCTTCTAGCTCTTTCCTTGCTTGAATTTCATTATCCAGTTGCGTCTAAAGGCTTCCAACCTTGGACTTAAGGCTATGAATCTCATTTTAGATCCAACTATCTAGGGCCAAATATTTGTTAGCCTTAAATTTTTCTTTGTGAAGAAACTCCATAAAAGCCTCAGCCTTCTCCCCAGGAAATCCCTGGCTAAGATGAATGGAATCATCCTTACCCCCAACAATAGAGACATTTTGAGCAAAAAATTTAGGGTCAAAACGGCCCATAGAAGAACCATAGCTTTGATAACCAACAATATTTTTCTTAGCTATGATAAAATTTTGGATATCCACATCTTTCCCTTTTCTCTCCTTCCTTTGCTCGCCTTTTTCACCCAAATTCTTAAGGGCTGCAGAACCCCCTTATTCTTCTCTTTGGGGCCAGTGTCCTCATATTTCTTAGAAATGGATGCTGAGTCTTTAATATTATTTCCAAAATCCTTATGGGACTCAACTTATTCCTCATTTTCCATCCCTTTAACATCGTCAAACAGAAAATTGGCCATGCTTAACTTTTTCATCACATAGTCGTTGTCATTGTTATCTTCAGTTTCCATCCTCTTAATTAAGTGAAATTTTTTCTGCAATCTAGAGGGAGTATTTTTTCCCACTTTATTTCCCCTATAGCCTTTCTTCTCAACATTATCCTCCCCTTAGTCTTTGGCTTTTATTTTCCCTTTAAAATATTTAATAGAAGATTTAGGGGTTCTCGATTTACAATACTCAGATATGAGTAAAATAAGACCTTCGTGCAACACAGGCTTACTGGGTTTCTTCTAGTGCTCGACCAAACTATGGTGCATAGACTTCAACAAAAAGAAGGGAAAATAAACCCTATCCCTATAATGAAAAATGATTAAGCAACACAAAATGATAACTATGGACTCTTAGAATACCTCCGGTCCAAGGTAAAGTAAGTCATAATACTGGCTTGATGTAAGTTATCCTTGCATTGGTTGAGCTATGAATGTCTAGTCCCAAATATGATACAAGTACTTCTTGAGAGCTGAGCTCAAGAATGATGTCCCAGGTTACCAAGTAATGAAGGAATGTTATGTGTGTGTTCTTGCATAGGCAATCTGAGGCGAGCTTGAGGACGGTGAGCCACTTAGTGTGAATGTGATCCAATGAAGTGTTCTTAAGAGCACAACATCATTATGCATGTCAGATGCTACGATGAGCTTGGGCGAGTGAATTAATGTTACGAGGCATTGCTGAGAGCTATGTTGGTCCCATCAGAGCTATCAATAATTATGGGACGACTATCATGAAATGGTGATTGAGTACTTGGTTGCATGGAATACAACTTGATCTAGGAATGGAAGGGTTAGACCTTGCCAAAGAGAGATCTTAGTTGGGTTCTTGGTTGAACTCAAGTGTAGGGTTAATAAACTCCCTAAGAAGGAACTCTTGCACAAGGTTCTTGAGTGCATGGCGAACCAGAGTTGGGGCTAGCCTTGGTAGAACTATGTGTGACTTTAATCCGCAATGGTTGTGGCTACATAGGTAGTTTTCACAAGGTTGTACCTCTTGTGAATGGTTCAAGTCCCCTGCATGGTTTATGGAGGTACTCCAATGTTGGAGGGATCCATAAGTTGTGCTTACCTGTGTTGTGTTTCTATGTTGTTAAGTTATGGTATTATAATGTTGTAGTCTTGGGTGCTACGTAAATAAACAAATAAGATGAGCTGACTTGGTTCCTCAATGGTCCAGACAATCTTTACTAAGAGGCATAGTCTGAGTTAATTTGTCGGTGTTGCATGGGTTTAAATGGTGTAAACTCTGAGCCCATGATAGTTGGTATCAGAGCAAAGAATCGGTCAGGCCTAAGAAGTTAACTGAGTAGCGAAAGCAAGTTACAAATAATATCACAGGGTGATAGTCTCACATACATTAGATAAATAAAGGTATGCGTCCCTAGTTGTAACTTTTTGATGCATATGCATGCAATACAATTCAGCCTAGAGTGTTGAGCTTCCCTTATGTAGCCACATTTTACAAAGTTCTAAACTTGGTGCGACCTGGATCACCGAGCTTATAGTTACAAGATGACTCTTGGATAAGAGTCAAACTAGTCTTTGGAGCAAGACTAGCTTCACAGTTGTTACCACCCTACATAATAGTTATTTGAGTGTGGCTCTGAGTTCTAAGGAATGTTACAGTGACTAAGCTCCCAACCCCAAAGTGGGAGAGGGAATAGTAGATTGTAGGAATTCTATTGGAACTCGTGTCAACAAGAAGCCACACTAAGCCATTGAGCTCTTCAACGAGTTCTATTCATTTGTACAGTCCTCTACTGGTTGTTTAAGATGGAAAGGCAAATGTTAGTCACTGAGCTCCAGCCCATGTCTATGATTTGATAAAGGGTATTTTGATGTAGCCTTTGTATATGGGTACAAACTTTTGGGTCAGTCACCGAGCTGTTATCAATATCTATGACTTGGTGCAGGGTGCACTCCTACCAATGTTTGGGACTTGGTAAGGGGGGTGATTTTGTGCAAAAATTTGTTTGGGATAAAATATTGAGTTTGCTTGGTGCTAAAATCTATTGTGTTATGAGCACCATATTCCAAATGGTTTTAATTTGCTTAATATTATAATACTCACCTCCCTTAACCAGAAAATCCTCCTCTTGTTTGGTCTTAGGAAACTTGCAAACAACAGCATTGGAAGCCTTCCTTTCCTTGAAAAAATTCATCCCAAAGCTAGACAAGCGCATAATTTAAGAAATACTATCAACATTCAAGTTAATTTTAACACCATACATGTTAACCGAATCCTATTTGCAACCTTTGAAGAAATCAATGGTTAACTCCCTTTTGAACCCATAAAGGTGTTCCAGGTAAGTGGTCACACCACTCAAGGGTAAGTGGTCACACCACCTTTCTTGAGTTGTCTCCACACTTCTTTCTCTTGCTTCCACTCCTTACAATAATCTGACTCTTGATGCTTTGGATCACCTCCCATGGCAATGACGGTGTGAATAGTCTACATATTCACAATTTGAATAGTGTGTGGCTTCAAGCAGTTAGCTAAACTCTGGCTAAAAGTAGTAGTAAAAAAAATGACCCATAATATGTGTGAAAGTGAGCTAAGTAATAATACCTTGTACTTCCCACAATTAATAATCATCTTTTCCTTAGTTCCAATGTAATTATTTGTAATTTCCATCTTTAAAAATGATATTACCTACATAATTTATTGTCATGTCCTCTTTGATTATTTCCTTAAGAATGTTTCATGATTGATACCACCTTGTCAAGTAATCATTTCCTTACTCATGACAGCTAGGTTGTCTATGCAATCTGCAACCTTATTTGTTTCACGAAAATCATGAGAAATTAATACCTTATCAAAGGTACTTAAAATAACCTCAACCTCCTTGATAACGAGTTCAATTATCCATGAGGCCTTATTTTTTCCAAGTAGACATCTGACAATATTGTTTGATTCACCTTCAACCCAAAGATTTTGGCAATTAAGTTGTTTAGAAAGTTTGAGGACATGAAAGGCTCCAGTTGTCTAAGCCACATGACTAGTTTGAATTATAGGGGGATGGCCACCAGACTAAAATAGTTCTCATTCATATTTCTAATTAGACCCCCATAGCCAACCTGGCTTGAGTTACCTTTGGTTGTATCATCAAAGTTAGCCTTTAGCCATCCTTCAGGGGGTGCAGACCAAACCAGACCTCCCCTGCCATTCTTTTTCTTTCCCTTAGCATTAAAATTACAAAGAAGGAAGGAATTCAGATCATGCCCATAAACTTTAGTAATCCCCTCTTTTCTGACTAGGACATAGCTTTCTTTAATGGTTTTGATAGTCTTTCTAACAATCACCCAAGCTAAAGATTCTCTGTCTCTAAAAAATCTATTATTGCATTCCTTCCAGACATTCCAACAAACATGAGGAGCAACTAGCATCCATATCCTTCTTGAATTCAAGTTAGAAGCATGACATTTCCATTGCACAGTAAAGTCTTTAATATTTCCTGGAAACACCCAGGATAGGTTCCATCTAATGAGGATGTGACCCCACACCTCCAACACAAAGGGACACTAAAAAAAGAGGTGAATAATATTCTCCAGATCATTTTTACAAAGGAAGCACTTGTTAGTTAAGTAAAAGCCTCTCCCACACAAATTATCCACAGTTAGGATTTTGTATTACACCAAAAGCCAGTAAAAATTTTCAAATTTAGGAATAATATCTTTAGTCCAGCAGGAAGCCCAAAAAGGAATTTCCCCTTCGCAAGGAATAAGAGTAGAAAAGACATGGTAAACATTAAATTTTCCACTCGAATGATAAGCCCAAATCAACTCATCAGGTTGACCTTCTCTTAAAAGGGAAGTGTTAAGATCTATCTGAATCTTAGAAAGATTAGGATCTAAAGAGCACAAATTTGCCCAAGACCCATTCTTCCAGTAGTCCATGAACTTCTCTCCATAAGAGGACTTGCATCTCTGAATAATTTGCTGGTTTTGGGGAATAGCTTCCAACGGATCAACCTGCAACCAGCTATCTTACCAAAATCTTATTTGTCTTTCATTCCCCAACTTCTATCTTTTTCCTTTTCCAACAGTTTCCTTAGCTTCTTGAACATAATTCCAAATACAGGATCCATTTATAACATTGGGAGAGCAGAAAAAATCTTCTAGGGAGGGGGCATTAAAGAGGTACTTTCTTTTCCAAATGAGGTTCCACTCTTTTTCATCCCCGTACATCCTCCAGATTTGTTTGGCCAGTAACACCCTATTTAGAATTCTAATGGGTCTTATCCCCAAACCGCCTTGCTTCTTGGTTTTACAAATATGGTCCCAAGCCACCAAAGGTAATATCTTCTTTTCTTCCAGACCAGACCACATGAACCTTTTTTGAATCCTTTCCATAATTTTTGCATACTTGGTTGGGATTTTAAACAAGATTAAAGCATAAATAGGAAGGTTTTGAAGAAAACATCTAAGAAGAAGAACTTTACTTGCCTGGCTCAGAAAATTCCCTTTCCATCCAACCAATTTATTTTTGAATTTGTCAATCAAAGAATTTCATAAAGAATCTGGGGGTTTGGTACCCAAAGGCAGATCCAAGTAAGTACTAGGAATAGAAGAAATATAGAATCCAAGAATTTTATATATCCTATGTTGTCTCTCCACCAGAGTGTTAACAAAATAAAGAGATCTTCTATCCTAATTAACAAGTTGACATGAAGCACTAGAATACAGGTTTAAAGAAGATTTTATGTTTCTCGCCTCCTTGATTGAAGCAACACCCATAAGAATTGTATCATCCACAAATTGTTCTTGCAAGAAATTTTGAGGGTGAGAAGAGGGTCTCAATCCTTGTATGGTACCAGTTCTATTAAGAGAAATAAAACATCTCCTGAGGCACTCGACCATAATAGAAAAGAGAATGGGGGAGATAGGGTCCCCTTGCCTAAGCCCCTGAGAAGGTTTGATTTTTTTTAAAGAAAGACCATTAAACAACACAACAAAAGAAGAGGAGGATATGAGATGGTTAATCATCTGGATGGTTATGGTTCCAAAGTCAAAATCCCTAAGGACCTTGTAAAGGAAGAAAAATGATTGTTTCTTTTTTTATTTAGTTTTAGTTTTATTAGGGTTTGATTGTGTATTTATCTAACCTTTACATTTAAATTGTGTTTGTATTTAAATGTTATTATGAGGAAGATAAGATGCTCCACCTTTATGCTCAAATGCACAAATGAAAGATCCAAGTTGATCAACCCAAAAGAGGGATTAATGCACAAATGAATCAACCATTTGGAAATGAAACAAAGAGGGAGATCTTAAATTTTGTTAATTGATTATATAGATATGATATATGATAGTAATTGAAGAAATAGGATAAATGTACTAACCTTGAATAATTACATATCAAAGAATGCTATTTTCTGATGTCTGTACTTTATTTCTGGAAAAACTAAAGTATGATCCAGAACTGAAACGCAGAGACGAACAAAACCCAGAAATATTTTTATGATCCGACTTCATCTTATGAAAAAGGTTGACCTTGACCCACAAATATCAACCCTGACCCAATAATGTCGACCTTGACCTACACAAGTCCAACAGAGAATCTATTCGCAGAGCCCGACAAAAAGCTGAAAAGGGTATCCAGATTTGAGTCCAAATCCACAATCCTGAACCTATACCTGCAAGGAAAAGAGGTTTTTTTTGTTGGGGGGGAGGGGTTTGCCTTGGTAAAACCCCAGTTTTGGAATTAACCTCAAATATATGTAATTGAAATTGTAGAAGTAAACAAAGTAAATGCATAAATTCACCTTGCTTGTAAAAGTCTTTGTGGAAAATTCAAATTTGTGGATCCACAAGTATGTATCAAAATGTGGAATGTAGAATGTAGGATGTCTTCAATCTCTTTCTTTCAGATCTCCAACACCAAGTCTTGAAATGGGTTCTTGATTTGGAAGAGGCTTAGAAGAAGGTGGATGGAGAGATCACCAAAAGGGCACTATGTAGCTTGAATCCTTCAATGGCCTCCAATGGATCTCCTTCATGAAAATGGATGTGTGAATGCTTGAGAATGGATGAATTCTTGCTTGAACTTTTCTCCTTAGCTTGCTTGATCACAATTAGAAGACTTCTTCTTTCTCGATATCGCTTAGACTTCAATAGAGGACTTAGAGAAAATGAGAGGAGAAAGGCTCCCTTTTATATGAAATTAGGGCACAATATTATAAGGAGGCCGACATAGGAGAATTAAATTCCAATTAAAGCCTTTACCCATAGGAGAGGACCTAATTTAAATATAATTTAGGAATCAACGCTTCGAAACCTGAAACAGCAGACCTGGAAGCGGGAAATAACTTTTTGCAAAGACCGACATCTAGAAATTGTGGGACCCTAAGATTTGAACCCTAGGTCAAGGTCAAGGTAAACCTTGACCTAGGTCAGGGTTGAGGTTGACATAGACCAAAAAGTTCAACCCTGACCTTGAGGTCCAAGATCTCAGGTCTGCAGTCCAAAATGCAGAAATCGGGTTCAAAGGAAGTGGAAAGAGGGGCAAAACAGGGGGAAAGCCAGGTCTAAATCAGGAACCCATTCAAGGAGCTTGATATGACCCCAAACCAATTACTCAGAAGGCTAAAAAAGTCTATAATGGAAGTGCTTCCATCTTCCAACTATACATTTATCCCCCACTTTAGCAAGAGTATGAGCTCAACACAAACTCTTGGTAAAGGAGAACATACAGAACAAACAATCTTATTGGAATAAAAAAGGGACAAAGAAATCCTTAAGCCCCAAAGGGACTTGAGTCTTTATCAACCCTAAGATCACAATAAGAGAGACATCACTTAGTTAAGAAGAGAGAGAAAAGGGTGTGATTATCTTGCCCAATGAGAACTTATGTCCCATTGTGAACAACACAAAAAGAGTAACTGGAAAGATGGAGCTGAACTGCCTAGTGAATGTGGCTACTCACTAGTCAACCCATCAAGGAGATCTATTCTTAAAGGGATCAAAAACATTGTAAATTAAAAACTGGCGGGAGCGAGAGATCCATGTAAATTTAAACTGGAGGGATCAAGAGATCCTAAAAAAAAGTAAAAATGTCCATGCTTTAAGGATTAATTTGTAATCCATAAAGGAAAAACTTTTAAGTGCTTGAAAACTATTTTGAACGTGCGTATGTAAAAAAAGTGAGTAGAGTGTATGCCCCCACATTAAATTCATTTCTAACACTTTAACAAGAGCAATGATTTTAACGGAAACATAAACAACTCTACGAATTATGTTTCCACTGCGAGATGCCCCCAAAGGAAGACAAATCAAGGGAAATAAAAAACATAAACATACATAAAAATACAAGAGGGATCTACCTAATGTGGGGTCAATATGATCATTAGATAACATGTACATAGAAATATGATATTATTGCAAATGAATTGATATCATTCCCTAAAGAAAGTAGAACTACAGTCACAAAGGAGGAAAGAAAACTTAAGAATTACGAAGAAGAATCTTTTCAGACCACAACATGGAGACCAAAAAGAATTAGTGCTACCATGTCGCAAATCCAAGTAGACTATACAAGGAAAACAGTTACAAACAATAGCACAAGTACAACATAACATGAAACAACATATAGAAGAATATAGATACATATAGAAGAATTGTACGACAGGTTTGAGTCCTTTATCACCTTGCACCAACAAAGTAACAAGGGTCGTATAAAAGAGTCTAACAAACATTTAGTAAATACATTATGGGAGAAGCACATTACAACATGCAAACACAAAAAGGGCTACCATAAAATATAAGCCAATCAAGCACATTGCCGACCCTCCTCGTCTTGGTTTATGTTATTGATGGAGGGTGGGAAACTCGCAAGAGGGACTATATCCAATACAGTAGGAATGATAGCCAGTTCCAAACAAGGATCCTCTTGAGAATCGCAATGCTCGATACTAGGTGTGATTGTTAACTGAGTTGAAAGCATATGAGGTAGATCATTATCAAGATCAATGGTCTCATATTCATCACTAAGATCAATAGGATCATTGAGAGTGTCCTCCTCATCAAGGTTGATTGAAATAGGATCCAAGATGCGAATAGGATCATCATATTCATTCATATTAACATCATTATGCATATTGACTTCTTTTGATACATCAGGCATAGGTTGATCAAAAGAAGGTTAGGAGTTTCAAATAACAGAAGCACAGGCTCTAGCACTAGCACTATGCTTCTTACGATGTTCATTAGCAGATTTGTTGCATTTAGCTTTGGTTGGCACATTTGGAGAATTAGGAGGAATGACAATAGGTTCCTTTACAGGTTCTATGGGAGGATTATCAATAGGTTGTAATGAAATAGTAGAAGTTTGATTAAGATTGTTAGTAGCAATGGATAAAGGAGGTATTGCAGGAGTAGGCAAGAGACCACGGTTGGAGTCAATCTGAGGCATACTTAACTCAGCAATTTTGCGATGTTTGTAAGCTTGATATGAGTGAAAGAGATGATCAGGGCGAGGAGGACATGAGTTAGGTGGTGAAGGCCAAAAGAAATCGAGAGTAGCAAAATATCTAGGCCTAGAAGGTGCATACAAACTATGATTAATAATTTTTACTTATCCATTATGAATGAACTTAAGACATTTATGAACGGGAGAAACAATAGCATGCATAGCAGCTATCCAAGGTAAACCAAATTTGATTTGAAATTGATCAGAAGTAGAAATAATGATGAAGGTAGTGTCTACAACTTTACCACAAAGTTCAACAGGTAAATTAATAGAACCAAGTGCAGGATAAAGAAAGCCATTAAAAGTTTGGATCCATGCATCAGATGGATCATAATAATCATGTTGTAGGCCTTTCATAAAAAGATTTTCCTCAGTAATAACATTTATTAAAGATGTGGGATCAACTAGATAACCACGAGTAGGTATCTTAGCAATCCTAGCATAGATATAAAGGGGACCATCGGGAGCTTTAATCATTTCATAATCATCAAAGGTAATTAAAAGTTCCCTAGGTCGCTTGTCCTTAGTTTGTTTTTGATGTTTAGGTGGAATTGGAATTTGAAGTGGAGGTGAAAGATCTTGAATAGTAAGTTGAGATGGCACAACACTCTCTACATGATTAACAATGTGATTAAGATCATCCATCTTTGAATCGTAAACAATATCCACAGAAGATGGTTGAGCTATAGTATTAGTATCATGTGTAGGTAAAGGATTGATATAGATTTGAAGGTTTTGATTAGGAGGAGAAATAGATTTATTCCCATTACCATCAAAATTATCAACAGTTAAAGCTTTAGAATTAATTAAGTCTTAAATTTTATGCTTTAGAGAATAACATTTTTCAGTATCATGGTCATTCTGGCGATGGTATTGGCAGAAAGCTTTAGAATCAAAGGATTTTGAAGCTGTCGTGGTGGGAAGAAGAGGTCGAATAGGAGGCAAGGTAATCATACTAGCACTTAAAAACCTACTCATTATAGAATGCAAAGTTTTAGAGAGAGGAGTAAATGTATGATTCATATGGAAAGCAGTGGATGCAGAAGTAGCATTATTGGATGTAGCTACAACTTGATCAGCAACCGTGTTCGTCTGTTTGTTAATATTAACATAGTTGTTAGGGTTCTAAAACTTATTAGGATTATGATCATTGTCACTCTTATCAACTGGAACAGGAGCCATTGGAGTGTTGCTCTCAAACTGACTCAATTGTAATTGATAATGGTGAAGTGTTGCACACAATTGTTGAAAGGAGGTAAATTCAGTAAGCAGAATCTTATCTCTAATATCCTTTTGTGAATTTTAAATAAACATATCTTGAATATCAATATCAAGAACACGATAGGAAATTTGAGCATGCAAATGCTTAAATCTACCAATAAAATAAGTCAATTTTTCCTTAACGTTTTGTTTATAATGCATTAAATCATATAAGGACACTCGTGGTCCAATGTTATTTTGAAATTGTTGAATGAAGGAATTAGTAAGTTTAGGAAAAGAATCAATGGAATAAGGAGGTAAGGAACAATACCATTATAAAGCCTTATCTCGAAAGGTTATAGCAAACAATTTAGCTAAAATCCTATGATCATGAGCATAATCACTACAAAGGATTTGAAATGTTTTAACATGAGTAATAGGATCACCTTTACCGTTGTAATTCTCAAGACAAGGCATATCGGCTTGCTGAGGGACAGTAGCACGAATGATGTCTAAGGATAAAGGACTACCCATATCACATGTAGGAATGCTAAATTTGGATTGAGTTAAAGATGCAAGCTGTTGTTGTAAAGATGACACAGTCTGAGCCAAGCTAATAATTGTGGAATCATTAGAGGAAACAAGTTGTATAGCAATATTAGGAACACTAGGAAAAGTGTAAGAAGCAGCAGGAATAGAAGACACAACTGGTGGAACATTAGGAACCATAGTTGGAAGAGGATTAGCATAAGTAAAAGGCACAGTATGATATGAAGGTTGTGAGGTAGGTAAAGATACCGATAGAGCACTCACAGGAATAGATGTAGTTGGTAGAGATGTTTTCATCAAAGGAGGAGTATAATTAGGAATACTAGGTAAAGGATCAGAAGAAGGTCCCACACTAGTGACAATAGGTGTGAATCCTAACTCTTGAGCTTCTTGAGCTAAAGGTTTAACATTCAAATTCACAAGATGAGTAATACTACGCAATAAATTAACACCTTGGACATTATCACGGAGGACTTTCTTAAGAGCCTCTATAGCTTGGATAGAATCTTAATTATGGTTTTATTGGATAAGCTAATTTCCCATTTTATCAAGTTCGGTTGAAAGGTTTGCACTTGTTCAGGAGGAACTCTTAAAGCATCATCCTCGTCATGAGATGAGTGAGAAGAGTTATGATCCATAGAAGGATTGGAATCATGAGTGATCAAATTATCATTGGGAATCCTAAGGAAAGGAGAGGAAGACTCAGGATCAAAGGAACTCATAAGTCTATGACTTCTTCTAACCGGGATACTATAAGTAGGACTAGAAGTAGTAAAGCTCATACACCAATACAATGCAAATGAACTTCACACAAGATTTTAATTTATTAATTTTGAATGTAATTGAAAGAAAATGCAAGATCTAGCATAAACATGTAAATCTAACACAAAAAATAAAGAGTTGTCTATCTCGGGTTCACCAAAATGTAAAGGAAGATTAATGATTGTTTCTTTTTTATTTAGTTTTAGTTTTATTAGGGTTTGATTGTGTATTTATCTAACCTTTACATTTAAATTTTGTTTGTATTAAAATGTGATTATGAGGAAGATAAGATGCTCCACCTTTATCCTCAAATGCACAAATGAAAGATCCAAGTTGATCAACCCAAAAGAGGGATTAATGCACAAATGAATCAACCATTTGGAAATGAAACAA
>MU224784.1:2041397-2051681 GCA_018584345.1 Thuja plicata | reverse complement strand
TGACATCCTCAAATTCAGCATCAGAGAGTGAGGCAGAAAGCTCTATAACCATGCAGTTATGTTCATGCTTTACTCTCAATTGATCTACCATCAATGGTCCTGTAGGCAACACATATTTAGTATCTAATTATTGAGTAATATCATTGCTAATACCTAATAAGTGAAGTCTTATTCTGCTTTGCCATGAAGCAAAGTTGTCTTTGTTCAACTTGGGCACATCTCGTATGTTCATTTTGTGATCTTTACTTAGGTCTTGAAACCTTCCTTCTAAGCACACAAGCTCTGATACCAATTGTTAGTAATAACTGAAAGGGGTGGGGGGTGAATCAGTGGCCTCAAAAATTTATCCTTTAAACTTTAATCCACCAATTAATACACCTTGGATTATTAAGTCCCTACAAGATGTATGCCTTGAAATACTTGAAATAATTAACTGTCTGTCGGTTTACCTTGTCTGTCCTTATTCTCCTTGATTACCGATAAGCAGTAAAACTCATTTACCGATACTTAGTAAATATGCAGAGTATACCAATCAATCCAGAAATGCATATGTGAAATGTAAAACAATAAAGTAATTTAAACCATACACACATAACACATGGATTTTAACATGGAAACCCTGTTAAGGGAAAAAAACCACTGGGACCGGTACCCCAAATTTTCACTCTTCTAAAGTGAGCCATGTTAGGAGCCAACCCTATTAAAGGTTACAAACACACAGTTAAGTGCAACCTTGTTAGAGGATTTTTATACATAGGTTATCACTTAGTATCTGGCATCTACGCTACCATCCTTGAATCAGTCTTTAGACTGTCAATAGGCTTTATGCTAATCTTACTACCATCCTTGAATCAGCCTCCTTCTTAGACTGTCAATAAGCTTTAGGTAAGACCATTGCTACTATCATGAATCAACATTTTTGGTAATCTGTTAGGATATACCTCAATTATAGAAGATGGTTAAGTCCTGCTCTGTTAAGAGACTTAATGCTTCAATGGTTAAACTGAAACACAGTGACCTATTTCTAATGCAACTTTGAATTGCAGATATTCAGATCTATTTATGTACAATACCTCTCTGATCAATGTATCAATTCAATTCCTTTGTGCTTCACACTTTCTGCTCTGTGATGCTTTGCTTGTCTGTTCGTCAGTGTCTGTAGAATTCTTCAGCTCTCCCTTAGCTTGATTGATCAGGATTGTATGAAGTTTATCCTTCACCAGTTTCTCTTTAGCATCTTCTTTTAATTCACTCCCCCGTGTATCTGAGTGCATACAAAAATGAATTATGCTTGTCTCTTATATAGACATGATATTCCTTAATTCTTAATTCTTGATTCTTGGCATGAAAAACAATCTAGCCAATTTGATTTATGGCTTTATCTCCTAATTATCTCGTAGTTATCTTTTTGCCAGCCGTATAAATCAATTGCTTAACTGTGTTTGAATAAAACAAATAAAACAATCAGTTAAGTCTATCCTTAAGCTCTGCCAGCTAGATATTTTGTCATTTTCTGATCTCTCTGTTAGGTCGGTCAAATCTGCAGTTCATCATCGGTGACAACTGCCAGTTCTGTCGTGTAACTTTAGTTAGCTTCGGGATCTCCATCCATCGGGCATCATTGGATCTTGCTCGTCGAGCAACTCTTTTTTCATCTCGTCGGGCATCCTATGATTCTGCTTCATCGGGCAACACTGTCTTCTGTTTGTCAGGCATCACTGTGACTTTATCTCTATCTTTACCGATGGTGTGCACTCCATCGGTGTATTCTATCACTTAGTGAATACTTGAATTTTATGCATTGTTGAAAGCATAATCATTGTTCCATTGATTCTCTGAAGTCTTTGGCATTGTGTGTATGACTATACAGATGATATCAAGTTGACATCAATGACAATACAAACCATTAATTGATTTAATGTTTTGCATCATCTTCAACTTAACATTATTAAACATTTAATCAGTTACATGTCATCACATAGACCAAAAAGGTCAACCCTGACCTTTAGGTCCAAGATCTCAGGTCTGCAGTCCAAAATGCAGAAATCAGGTTGGAAGGAAGTAGAAAGAGGGGCAAAACAGGGGGGAAAGCAAGGTCTAAATCAGGAACCCATTCAAGGTGCTTGATATGACCCCAAACCACTTACTCAGAAGGCTAAACAAGTCTATAATGGAAGTGCTTCCATTTTCTGACTATACAGACCTTAAGCAGGAAAAACCAATCTACTCTGTCATAGGCTTTTAACAGATCAACTTTCATAACGAAACCTTCCTTAGAGGAATTCAACAAAGAGTGAATATTTTCATGAACTACAATACTAGAATCCAAGATTTTCCTCCAAGGCACAAAACTATTTTGTTGGAGGGAGATCAGACTAGGCAACAACTTCAAAATTTTTGAGGTGAGCACTTTCAAGATAATTTTATACAAAGAATTGCATAAACTGGTGGGCCTAAAGGAATCCACGGTGTCATATCCCACCTTCTTGGGTATCAACACAAGAAAGGCGACATTAATTTATTTGAGGATTCTACATGATCCAAAAAACTCCTTCACAGCATCAGACACATCCTTCCCAATTATATTCCACATCTTCTGGAATACAAACATTGGAAAACCATCAGGGCATGACACCTTATCTCCTTCAAAAGAAAAAATAACCTTTCTAATTTCATCAGAAGAGGGAATAACCTCCATAGAATAATTTTGAGCTTCAGAAATCACCGAAGGAATAGTAGAAATAAGCACCTCCTAGCTTTCCATATTCAGGGATGGGTCGGCTGAGAGAAGAGAGGAAAAAATCTTTGCATCTCCTAGGTGATGTTCTCATCATTCTTAATTCTTCCACCAGTAGTATTAAGATAAGAGATATTATTGGCAACCCTATGTTTTAGGTTTGTCATATGAAAGAATTAGTGTTTTTGTTTCCCTCTTTTAACCATATGGCCCTTGATTGTTGCCTCCAAAAAAATTATTCCTTCGCAATAATTTCATGATACTTTATCAAAATCTCATTCTCATTTTCCATCAGCAGAGGGGAATAACCTTCCTGTTGGATCTTGTCTTGGATTTCTTTAAGATCCCGCTAGATTTTTTCCATAGCATTGAAAATGTCTCCAAAGGAATCCTTATTCCACTTTTTAGCATTGGCCTTAACATTCCTTAATGTTGTTATCGATTGGAAATATTTCCTAAGGAATCCTTAATCTACTTTTTTACACAGGCCTTAACATTCCTTAATGTTGTTATCGATTGGAAATATATCCTAAGGAATCCTTATTTCCTTTATGTTGTTATCAATTAGATCAAGTGATTATGGCCTCAATCACATGTATCTAGTACTCCCTGATGTGGAGCTAGATGTATTTTAGATGTGTATGTTGGAGTCAACATAGGAATTTTTATTTCATTCCTTATCTTCAATAGGAAATTTGTGAATCAGCATCTGTGCCTACACAATAGTGGCTATGCTAATCGACATTTCCACCTAAAAAATGGCATTTCTGATTCACTGGGCTAAGACTCTCAAATTTTTACCAGTCATGGATCGACATTTGTGTGAATTGGTACCTACATAGTGGATCGACGCTTGTGCCTGCTTTGGCGTCTACACTTCTTTTGGCTTTCCAATTGTGTTTAAATGTTGAGTATCTTGGTTGTGCTTTTGTGATGGTTCCTTATTGGATTCTTGATGGTTAGAAGGTAATTAACTTGTATGTTTAATAATTATAGGAAAATTTCTTTTGGCTTAAAATGAATCTTTATTTTAGATGGATTGATGATGGATTAGTCTCCTCCATTTGTATGTCATGAGTTATTGTCGGCTTAGCCTCTTGTGGCTCGTTGGATGTTGTTTGAGCTCATGTTAGGCAATCTTGTGAATGTGTGTATTTCATTATGAGTGTGTGATTGGGTTGTAATGAGACCCTTGGAGGTGTTGAATACTTCCACATGTGCACATTCATGAGTTAATCATTGTGACTCGTGACTACGCATTGGTGCTTTCACCCTAACTTGTTCTATTGAAAGAACAAACTATGCCTCTTATTTATGGTAGCTACCCCTTCCTATGACACACAAGAATCACTACTATAGTTCACCAGTTTAATAGTATTGTGAATCCAATTATCTAAAAAAGGGACAATTCTATTGGGCTTTTCATCATTTTATTTAGGGGAGATCAAAGCAACACTGCCATCCATCATTTATCAGTTCGGTTTTTATTCCGACACCACCTACATCTTCCCGATGAACCACCCCTGAGTTTTTTTGAGCCTAAAAAGACACCTGATGATGTATTTTAGACGTATGTTGGAGTCAACATAAGAATTTGTATTTCATTCCTTAGCTTCTGTAGGAAATTTGTGAATTAACATTGTTGCAGTTAATGTTTATGCACTATTGTTGTTAATGTTTATGTAATTGCAAGATTTTTTTTAATTAGTGTATACTTTACACTATTGTTCTGAGGATTCCTTGGCGGGGCATTACACTGATCATGCAAATACTTAAATCTACTAATAAAATTCGTCACTTTTCTTTAACACCTTGTTTACAATATATCAAATTAGTCAAAGAAATCTTAGGACCAATATTGTTTTGAAATTTTTGAATGAAAGCATTAGATTTTTTTATAAAAGAGTCATTAGAATAAGGAGGAAAATAAATACCATTGCAAGGGTTTATCTCAAAAGGTTATAGTAAACAATTTATCCATGAACCTATGATCATGAGAGAAATCAATACACAATGTTTGAAAGGTTTTGACATGGGTCAAAGGTTCACCTTTATCATTGTAAGTCTCTAGGTGAGAAATTTCCATGTATTGAGGGATAACAACATGGATGATATCCAAGCAAAAAAGACTAGCAATGTCAAAATTGGGAATATTAAACTTGGATTGGGTCATGGAAGCAATTTAATATTGTAAAGAAGACACAGTTTGAGCCAAGCCACTAATAGCAGAATCGGTAGAAAGAGTGGTAGAAAATATATGTGAAATATTTGGACCATTATGGGAAATATTGGAAGGAATGGTGGAATATAAAAAAGGAACAATATTGTAAGTGGGCATGGATGAAGGTAAAGCGACACATGAAACACGTAAATGAATAGTGGGAATAATACGATTAAGAATGCTAACATTTGCAGGGTTGATGTTTTGAATAGAAGTAGTTATAATAGGTGGAGAATAAGTGGACACACTAGGAGTGGAGGTATAAATAGGCATGGAGGTCTCAACGCTAGTGGTAGGTGGAATGAAACCTAGCTCTTGGTCACAATCTCTAATAGGATTTACATTTTTATTAATGAGATGAAAGGTACTACACAAGATATTAACACCATGTTCATCATTATGAATTATTTTCCTCAAACCCTCTACTACGGAGATGACCTCGGGATTAGAGTTCTCTTGTCCTAACTATTGCTCATTTTTTTCAAATTCACGAGAAAGCTTTTGAACTTGCATAAGAGGGACTCTCAAGGTCTCGTATTCATAATTAGAAGAGTGGGAAGAGTTGTTCTCAATAATAGGAGGAATGTCACTAGTAGGCATGTTGGTCTCATCAATATTCCTTGGAAACATAGAGGACTCGGGATCAAAGGAACACACAAGTCTACAAATTCTCCTAACTAGAGTACTATAGGTAGGACTCAAGGTAATAACACTCATGCAAAAGAGAATGAATGAGAGGTAGATCTAATGAAAACATGAAATTTGAAAAAGATATGCAAATCAAGTAAGCACAATAGCCAATTTAATGAAAAGCACATCTAACTATCAAATATAAAGATCTAATGAAATGCATACAAAGGAGATCTAGACATGCAAAGAGGATCTAACTACCAATATAAAAAGTATGTTAGAAGAGTCACACAAATAATATCTAAACACCAAAATCAGAATGGAAATGTCATACGTCAGGTTCACCAAAATGTAGAATGGGTGAACCTATATATTTAAATACATACAATGTAGCAAAGATAAGAAGTAATGATTGACTAGTGAAATGCATACAGAGGAGATCTAGACACCAAAATTAGAGTTAAAATGTTATGAGTAGGGCTCGCCAAAATGTAGAATGAAAAATAGTGGCGAGATGTGATAAGTAGGTAAATTCACACCTCCCTTTTCACAATTGCACATTCAGAAAGAAGATGCCCCACTAGGATCAAGAGGAGACTCAAGCGCTGAATGGGACAATGATCCTTCACTAGATATGGAATAATGAGAGTGTAAATGATGGGAAAATGTAATGTAAATGACAAATTAGACAAGTAACTAAAAAATAGAAATAACAGACTAACATAGAGCTAAAAAGTATAAAAATGGAAACCAAAACACATATTTGACCTATGGTTGGAATCTTGGAATAAAATGCAGGGTACAAAATGTTTTTGGCATTTTATACTTGGTGTTTCTGCTTGAATTTTTTGAGGATCTTTCAACATTTCTTGATCTTTCAGGATTTTGTCTAATAGCTCTATAACTTGTTACTGCACATAGAAAAATTGGGAAAAGGTTGGGAAATAAGAGCTTTCCTTGGTCAAAGCCTTGTTAAGGAATCAACCTTGAAGATGAAATAAAATTGCATAAAAGAAAGTATGTAAAAAGGTAAATGTTTGATTCACCTTGCATAAACCCTCATGGACAGATGTAGAAATCACTCATACCCATGAAGACGCTTGAATGTACTTGGAACCAAGGAGTTGACCTTGGAATGTAAAGTAGAGTCAAGGGTTCCCTCACAAATGCATGGATCTATGAATTCCACTCCTATATATTGAATGTATATTTGCTTGATAATCGCTTGTAATGAAGGAGAAATAATGCAGATGGAAAGAAGGATCTTCTTGCTTGATTGTGAATTCCTCTACTTAGTCATCATGGGATAGAAAATTGCTTCAATGTAAGAATATTTCCTTGACTTGAATGGACTTGAAGAATTGGAGACTTAGAGAAACTTGATCTTGGATTCTTTCCTTCAAATCTTGAATCCAATTGCTCAATTGCTCTTGATTTCTTGAAAACTTGATAGCTTGATTGCAAAGTTGTAGACCATGGATGTATATCAAAATGAGGAGAGATAGAGTGTTTATATACTCAATCCATAATTTTGGGATTTAAAAATAATCCAAGCCAACTATGGGATTGAATTTCCCATTAACACCCCAACATAGGGCTCAGGCCAAATTCAGACAATAACCCTCAAGGATAGAATACCAAAAATGTTTTGTCCTAGGGACAAAATATTTTTGGTGTTTTGTACCTTGGAGAATGAGCCCAAAATTGGACATGGTGTCAGAATGGGTAAAAAGATGCAAGGAAAAATAACAAGTTGCTCGGATCAAGCATAATGAGCATTCAAACCTCAAAATCACCAAAATGGGGTCTAATAGGTCCTAATAAAGCATCCAATTATGAGTCC
This sequence comes from Thuja plicata, assembly GCA_018584345.1. Taxonomy (NCBI): domain Eukaryota; kingdom Viridiplantae; phylum Streptophyta; class Pinopsida; order Cupressales; family Cupressaceae; genus Thuja; species Thuja plicata. The sequence continues at coordinate 2,044,250 of MU224784.1, read as the reverse complement.
TAACTTTTTAGGATGATACAGTAGCAAAACATTAAAAAATGTTAAAAAAATATGCCCAAAAGCATTCTCCAATGCCCATATCATAATGCATACCTAACCACCACATGGTAGGATCCATATCAACCTCTTAACTCTCCCTCTAAAGCATATCTAGACCAAAAAATCATTAATCAAATCAACATAATCCATTGATTTGGTCAGAGACCAACATAGATAATGATGCCAAACACATAACAACATATCTTCACTTGTAGAGAAAACCAACATAAGATGCTTCAACTAGAACACTACACAAACATTAGAAATAAGCCCACCAAACTGCAAACCCAAAAATATCAATGTGAAGCATTCTTTGAACCAATATTGACCAGTTATGACAACTAGCATCATTGTTAGTAGACAACCAAAGACAACTTTAACTTTTTGAACATTTGTGGACTTGAAAACATGAAAGTGCAATATTCACAAACCATAATCATTAACTTGAGAACCCCAATCCTCCAACTTCTTATGTGGATCAATGCAGAGTATTCTCACATAAGAACTTCAAATACCCTTTCCTACATATTTTCACTTCCCATACCACCACCTTCTATATGTACCACATACTTGCTAGATATCACCATTAGACATCAGACTAACATCTGAGTACTCAATACCAAACCTCTATCAACTTCCACACATTAGGAAAAACATCACTTCATTAGGTTAACATCAATACAAACAACTAGTTGACATCAATGACAACACTAAACATATATTGCTAACAATATTCCCCTTTTTTAATTGATGGAAACACCAATGAGAAAAAAAACTAATTGATATCTTTTTCATAAACATCAACATCAATAAGTTTGACATAAATGCCAATGCAAACCCAATTGCCAACTATAAATTCACCAAATTATAAATGTAGTCTTGATTACAACCTTTGAATTCTAAGGCCCATCCAATTTGATCCTTCGTAAAAAATTTCAACAAAAATTGACTAAGATTTCCAAAAGGTTGTTATTCCACTCGAGGCACTTGTAGTAGACACACTAATAACTTGCCATAATTTCAACTTCCTTCTAAATCGGTCTTATTCTACACTGGTCAAATTTGTCTCTTGGATGAGGAAAATATATGCTTTTGATAATTCAACATAGACACTATTTGTTAGGGGTGTTTAAGCCCTTAATATTCCATGATATGAGCCTCATGACACTTTGGGAAGAGGTAAACCCTTCCCTAGCCTCAACAACACTATGATTATTTTGGATTGACCATCTTAATCCTCATCTACAATTTCCAACTCTTGAAGCAATTTCCTTCCAACTTTCCCTTTCTTATAGTATGTTTTCTTTTTCTTTTTTATAGGATTTTGAGAGATTCCCAACTTTTCTATGGGATTCTTTGATTCCTTCACTTGTTCAAGGTTTTCATCTCTCTAAAAAGCATGATATGTTCTTCTTCTATAATGTCTCCTCCTTCTTCCATCAATTCTTGTATTTCCCCTTCTTCGTTCAAGGCTAAAGTCTCCTCTAGCACTTTCTTATCACCACCTCCTTCTGGGGGATGAATGGCTTCAATGCCTTCCAGGGAAATATCTATTAGCTGTTTATTTATATCCCTTTGTAGGGCTATTGTCTCGTTCATACGTAGGGTGAGCTCTTTATCTTGAGATTCAACCATAGCTTCCCTTGAAGGGTTTCTTTGGTAAAAGGGATTTGCCATGATAATTTGATCCCCATTCCTAACAATTCCTTATGATCCTAGGGGAATATCTACCTCAATTTCCTTTTTTTTTTTTTGATCGGTAAAAGGTTGAGGCTAAATATTTTATTAATTTAAAAAATAGAGAAGAAAACCTCCAGTTTAGCCTGGGACCTTGGTCCAGATTATGAAAGAATACATAAACAGTTAAGAGGGCATTCCCTCTTTTACACAAAAGAATGAAGGCATACCTTCATTTACAAAATTTCAGATTATTTAGAGTAACCAAAAAAATAATATACAAAGATCTCGTTCTTGGTGATATTATGCTTGCTCCGACCTGTAGGCATTTCTGTATCCCGAGAGGTGGTCTTCCGTAAGGTGTAGGATTTCTATATCCTAGTTCAGTTTTGGTATTCCTGCAATATCAGAAAAAGGAAGATGAAAAAAACAAAACCTGCAGTACCCCTTCTTAACATGCTGGATTGGTTAGCCTTAATAGAACAAGTAAGGGTTAAGAAAGTTGATAAAATACTTTCGATCTCAAAATTAATGTACTTTTTTGAGGGAGAGTACATCATTTGGAGTAAGTGGCTAAATCAATCCAATATAGCTAAGGCTATTTTAAGATTTTTATATAAGTGTTAAGAGTGTTGAAAGAAAATATCATTAAGTTAATATGGGTAATGATATTTGGATATGTTTGATGTTGGGTATGTATAAATATAAGTTAGTAAAAATTAATATTAGTATGTTTATACTTAATACATGATTTAACACCCATAAGATGATAAACTGTGATGGTGTATGTGTTTGTAAAAATCTGATCAGGCAAGGTTAGTATAAGTGATAGGGGAGGGGTAGGTTCAGAGAGGAAGATGTATTATCTGATGTTGCAGCATCATAAAAATTAATTATGATTTCTAAAATAGTTTGAGTGATAGAAAGGAGTGCAGAATGAATGTGATATATAAAAATCTTTCCATTAGAGCATATATATATATGTGCACACACACACACACACACACACACACACACACACACATATGTTGTAATGGAAATATTTTTATATATCACATTCATTCTGCACTCCTAAATAGTTTGAGTGATAGAAAGGAGTGCAAAATGAATGTGATATATAAAAATCTTTCCATTAGA
>MU224784.1:2019443-2039436 GCA_018584345.1 Thuja plicata | reverse complement strand
ATACACACACACACACACACACACACACACACACACACACACACACACACACACACACACATGTATATATATATATATATATATCTATACAAAGCTATAGTATGCACCAATAAATAAATAAATATATATGTATATATACACACACACATACCTCAATTTCCTTGCTAGTATTGATAGTTTCCTTTGAAATTCAAGGTGAATCATAATTCTTGTTACCCTTATTGGCCAATTCCATACCTTATAAGCTAGAGGAAAATGATACCTTCCCTTTTTATGCTTCTCTATTTTTTCGTTGCCACCATCAGAGTCTTGGCTTTATTTATCATTTGAGCAATCAAATTCTCTTTCCTAATTATTTGTTCTCTTGTGACATTGCTAGGGTTTTTCGAGTCCATGACAGATTCCTTAAAGTCCCTCATTTTTTGGTGGCTCTTATCATCCCTAAATGAGTTGTTGGTTGTAAATCCCTTTGCTTAGGATGCATTTTTGGTGCAAGGCACCTCCTGAAGATCTTACCTTTCTTGATTTTTTGTTTGTGATAAGGTGCATCCTTGAGATCACCCTTGTGTGTGTTTGTTTTATTAGGTCTATGATGTAAGGTGATGGACCTAAGGTGAGTTATAAACCTAGGTTCCTGAAGCCATGGTTAGACCTTGTTAGCTTGGCAAGTTTAGTGTTTGGTTAGATATTTATGTTTCAAGGCCTTATATTAGGTTCCTTTCATGTTTTTAACCTCTCCCACACCTTGGGAGGCCGGTAAGGTTAGCATTTTCCCAAATTAGCAACTTTATCAAATATTGACAAAAAGTTGTCTTTTTGCATGAGCAACTTTTGCAAAATGTTGCTCGATGAATGAAAACTCCATTGTAACCGACCTCACCAACCTACTGAAGCATCTGAAACTCATAGAGGATTATATTAGGTGAGAGGATGCCTTCCATGAAGGAGAGATTGGATTGTGTATGGAGTTTCATGTTCAGAGAGGGGAATAGAAGAGTTTTTTGAGTATTTTTGATAGTGTACGACCTGTTACGAACTCATCTTGTGGATCTAGTTGTAGGAATTTGTGATGTTTTGAGTTCCTTGAACAATCCATTTGGTTTTAGTTGTTTTTTTTCAAGTTTGATAGAAGTTATAGAATTAACTTACTTGTTGTCTGAGAAAACAAGGCTTTACTGGGTCAGTCACAAAGATGTGATCCTAACTTGACCTTTATCCAGTGGATCTTCTCGACCACTTGGAAAATGCTATTAAGGATCATGGTCTTTAAGAATCCAAAATCTCATACCCTAATTGTTAGTCCCACTATTTATGAGATCAAGCCCTGGGCTAATTATCTCTATGTAATTAGCCTGGCTTTTTGGTGCAGTCACATACATGGGTTATATGTGTCTTGGGGGATCAAACCAAGAGTGTTTATAGACTATTTTTGGGTAGAGGAAACCATCTAAGTCCCTAAATTTCATCCATGAACCCACCTTCCACCGCTTAACAAACCAAGCCTAAACTAGCTAATTAGGCATGTGTGTTTTGAGAGTTAAGGGGTGCAGGAGTGGAGTGAGGTGCCAAGGCTTTAGGGGTTTTACAAACTACATAAAGGGTGTCTAGAAAACCAATTAGATTTATTAGATCCCACAGTCACTAAAATTTAAGTCCAAAATACCTTCTGGTTAGGGCTACAAGGAATCCTAGACCATTTGGGATTCAACTACCTTTGGGTCTACAAGACCAAATCTAGTGGTGGATTATTGACCCTTAGGGTCTGTTAGGAGTCTTAAATCACTTAGAATAGGAGTTTGAATCCTCTGGTGAAGTTTTACACTTTAATATATGGTTTAGGGAAACTGTCCCTAAAAGAGAAATTGCATTGTTTCATAGGTTGGTTTGGAGAGTCAAGACATGACAAGGGAAGCATATTGACCCCTTGGAAAATTCAGGAGGCATCCTAAGAAGACTTGTGTGGGGTTGGATTGACCAAGTTAGAAACTTGGAAAGGTGATAAGGAGTTAGAGCCCATCAAGGCTATCTTGCAGTGCACTCTGCATCAGGTGGTATCAGAGCCTACCAAGATCTTGGAGGGAGTGAAGAATGGGTGATAGAAAAGAAAGTTCTCAAGAGGAAGAAGTCCCCACTAGAATCACAAATTTGGAATTAGCCAAAATTGTCAGAGAACAAGTAGCCAAGAACAAGAAAATGGAAGAGGAGATAAGGAAGTTGAAGGACCTCCAAACAGAGAAGGAGGAAGGAGAAGAAGAAGAAGAAGAAGAAGAAGAAGAAGAAGATACAAAGCATGATGAATTAAAGAACATGCCTATAGAGAAAGTGAAACTTCTTGAAGCTCTTGAGAGAGTTGGAAGAAGAGATCAGAAATCAGACATGCCCATGTTTTGTGGGAAAATGGATCCTGAAGAATGCATGGATTGGGTGGAAGCTTTAGAGAACTACTTTGAGTATGACAACATTGCTGAGAATCAAAAAGTTAAGGTTGTAAAATCCAGAATGAGAGGCACTGCCTTAAGTTGGTGGAATTTCCTGCAAAATGAAAGGATGGAAGATGGGAGGAACCCTATCTCAACATGGAAGAATATGTTAGTGGAAGTCAAGAAGCAGTTTGTACCAGAAGATTACAAAATCACCCTCCACAAGAAGCTGCAAAACCTAAGGCAGAAGGACCTTGATGTGAGTGGGTATACTGAAGAATTTCACAAAATGACCTTGAAGGCAAGAGCTCCTGAGAGTGAGAAGCACAAACTTGCAAGGTATATTAATGGACTGGAATACAGTATTCAAGATGATATGAGTTTATTCAACCTTGAATCAGTGCACAAATGTTTTCAAATGGCACTGAAAATTGAAGAAAAATAGTAGAGGCGAGGAGAACAAAATAATAGAGGTAGAGGGAATAACTTCAGGGGTAGAGGTAGATTCAATGGTAGGGGTCCATTCCAAATGAGTAAAGGAGAGTTTAATATTCATGAATTAGAAGGGAAACACAGTAATAGAGGTAGTTTTAGAGGCAGGAGACCAAACCATAGGGGAAGCTTTGGTGGAAGAGGACCTAGTGTCTTCACAGGGAAGTGCTTTACTTGTAATCAAGTTGGACACCAGTCCTTTAAATGTCCTGAAAAGAGTGGCACCAACAGACAAGGAGGGGACAAAAGAGTACAACTTACCCAAGAATATGATAACCAAAGTGTGTCCTCCTACCATTCTGCAACTTCAAGACCTGCAAATCCAGAATCAGGAGAATGTTTAATGATGCAAAGGACACTCCTAAGGGTAGCTACTACTGTAGAACCACCTCAAAGAAAGTCACTATTAAGAACAAGCTGCAAGGTGAACAATAAGGTATGCAAAGTTATAGTTGATTCCGGATCCACTGATAATATTGCATCTAGGGAGTTAGTCACTAAGGTAAAATTGCATGTAATTCCACATCCTTTCCCTTATAAGGCTTCTTGGTTGAAAAAAGAAAAACAAACCATCATCAATGAGCAAGTTTGGGTATATTTCAAGATAGGGGAGTATATAGACAGGGTTCTATGTGATATTACAGAGATGGATGCATGGCATCTATTATTAGGTAGGCCTTGGTAGTATGATGTAGATGCTAAACATGATGGAAAGTCCAATGTCTATACTATAGTTAAAGATGGGGTTGAATATGTGATGAACCCACTCCCTGATTGTGAGAAAGAAAAACATACTACTAGCATTGTCTTGCATATAGGAGAGAAGGAATTCTTGAAGGTACTAAAAGAAAGGGATACACATTGTTATGCCCAAAAAGACACCAGTGAAAGAGTCAAAGGTTAAAGTTCCTGATAGGGATGTAGGCCCCAAAGAAGTCAAGGCACTATTAGACCAGTATGAAGGTATTATAGCTGAGAGCACACCAGAGTCTTTGCCACTTGAAAGGGAAGTAAGTCACTGCATAGATTTCATACCAGGGGCTATTCTCCCAAACAAGGTAGCATATAAGATGACCCCTGAACAAAACCAAGAAATAGCAAGGCAAATTGAAGAATTGTTGTCAAAAGGCCTCATTAGGAAGAGTGTGAGTCCTTGTGTTGTCCCTACAGTCCTAGCACCCAAGAAAGAAGGCACATGGAGGTTATGTATGGATTCTAAGGCAATCAATAGGATAACCATCAGATAGAGGTTTCCTATGCCTAGAATAGAGGATTTGATGGACTGTTTGGGGGGTGCAATTTACTACTCCAAGATAGATCTCAAGAGTGGCTACCATCAGATAAGAATAAGAGGGGGAGATGAATGGAAGACAACATTTAAGACTACAAAAGGCCTCTATGAGTGGCTTGTGATGCCTTTTGTCCTTTCCAATGCCCCAAGCACCTTTATGAGATTGATGAATGAGGTATTGAAACCTTTTCTTAACAAATTTGTTGTTGTATACCTTGATGACATTTTGATCTTTAGCAGGAGAAAAGAAGAACATCTCAAGCATTTGGACATGGTGATGAGAAAACTCCGTGAGGAGAAGTTGAAAATAAATATAGATAAGTGTGTGTTTCTTCGAGAAGAGCTTGTGTTCTTAGGCTTTGTGATCTCCAAGAACAATCTCAAGATGGATCTTACCAAAGTTGAAGCCATCCTGAATTGGCCACCTCCTACCAGTCCATCAGAGGTAAAGAGTTTCCATGGTTTATCTAGCTTTTATAGGAAATTCATCAGAAACTTTAGTGGTATATGTGCTCCCATTATTAACACGATTAAAGGTGGAAGAAAATGCATATTTTTATGGACTAATGAAGCCAATGAATCCTTTGAGTTGTTGAAGAAAAAGATTGCAGAGCATCCTATCCTTGTTCTACCAGAATTTCACAAAGTATTTACAGTAGAATGTGATGCAAGAAATAAAGCCATTGGGGGAGTCTTGAGCCAAGAAGGGAGGCCAGTTGATTTTTTCAGTGAAAAGCTCAATGAAGCTAAACAAAAGTACTCTACTTATGATCTTGAAATGTATGCAATGCTTCAGTCACTTAGGAAGTGGAGGCATTATTTTTTGCCCAAGGAGTTTTTTGTTTTTACTGATAACCATGCACTTAGCTTTCTAAACATGCAGGAGAAACTTAATCATAGACATATGAAGTGGATGGAGTTCTTACAGTCCTATACATTTTCCATCAAGCATAAAAAAGGGATTGTGAACAAACTTGTTGATGCTCGTAGCAGGATACACCTAAATACCCAATCCATTTAGTTGGAGAGTATTGGGGTTCATTCCATGAAGGACCTATATGTTTAGGATGAAGATTTTAAAGAGGCTTATCAGATTTGCAAGGAGATGACAGACAGATACCACACTGATATCTCAGAGTTTATTGTACAATATGGTCTTCTTTTCAAGGGAAGCTCATTGTGTGTCCCAAAAGGATCCATGGGAGAAAACATTATCAAGGAGAAGCACTGTGGAAGCCTAGCTGGTCACTTTGGGGTGGACAAAACATTGGAGCTGGTTAAAAGGTTCTACCACTAGCCCAAATTGCAAACAAATGTTAGGATTTTTGTGGAATGTTGTTCAGTTTGCCAAAAATCCAAAGGACACACCTCCAATGCTAGATTGTACACTCCTTTACCCATCCCTTCCAAACCTTGGGATTTAGTAAGTATGGATTTTGTCCTAGGTCTTCCAAAGACCAAGTCTGGATTTGATAGCATTTATGTTGTAGTTGACAAATTTTCAAAGATGGCACACGTTATCCCTTGTAGGACAACTCATGATGCATCTCACATAGCAGGATTGTTTTTCAGAGAAGTAGTATGACTTCATGGATTACCATTGTAAATAATATCAGATAGGGATCCTAAGTTTTTAGGCCACTTTTGGAGGAAACTATGGAGAAAATTAGGAACAAATGTTTCTCTGTCATCTGTATATCACCCACAGTCTGATGATTAGATAGAAGTCATCAATAGATCCCTTGGAAACCTTCTGAGATGCCTCACACAAGAACATGGAACCACTTGGGATACTATCATAGCACAAGCAAAATTTTCATTCAATGATTCAGTAAATTAGAGTACTGGTTTAACTCCATTTCAGATTGTCTATGGCACTCACCCTAGAGGAGTATTGGAACTCGGGGATATCAAAGAAATGGACCAAAGAAGTGCACTAGCTGAAGACTTTGCTGAGGTAATGAAGAATATACATGATCAGGTGCAGATCAAATTGAAGCATACCACTGAGAAATATAAAGCCCATGCTGAGAAAAAGAGGAGAGATCTCCAATTCAAGGTGGGAGATTTAGTGATGATCCACCTTAAGAAGGAAAGGCTACCTAAATAAAAAATACATAAAGCTTATGATGAAAAAGCTTGGCCCTTTCAAGATTTTGAAGAAATGTGGCAACAATGACTATAGAATTTATCTACCTTCTCACATTGGCCTATCACCTATTTTCAATGTTGCAGATATCTACGCTTATAAAGGTGAAGTCAACACTAATGACCTTGCAGGTACTCCAAAGCCTCCTACACTCCAACCACTTAAGGACATACCACAAGCGACTCCTCCTGAGATTGAAAGCATTCTAGACAAGAGAGTGAACAAGAAAACTAGGAGGGGCACTTACTATGAGTACTTATTCAAATGGAAACACCAACTAATTGAAGATGCTACATGGATGAACCCTGAAGACAGGTTATCCACTTGAAGAATTCACAAGTCAAGAGACTTGAGTTCATTTTGTCATGAGGAGTATGGTGCAGGGCACCTCCTGAAGATCTTACCTTTCTTTCTTTTATGTTTTTAATAAGGTGCATCCTTGAGATCACCCTTTTGTGTGTTTGTTTTATTAGGTCTATGATGTAAGGTGATGGACCTAAGGTGAGTTATAAACCTAGGTTCCCGAAACCATGGTTAGACCTTGTTAGCTTGGCAAGTTTAGTGTTTGGTTAGATGTTTATGTTTCAAGGCCTTAGATTAGGTTCCTTTCATGTTTTGAACCTCTCCCACACCTTGGGAGGTCGGTAAGGTTAGCATTTTCCCAAATTAGCAACTTTCTCACATATTGACAAAAAGTTGTATTTTTGCATGAGCAACTTTTACAAAATGTTGCTCGATGAATGACAACTCCATTGTAACCGACCTAACCAAATTAATGAAGCATATAAAATGCCTAGAGGATGCTATTAGGTGAGAGGATGCCTTCCATGAAGGAGAGATTGGACTGTGTATGTAGTTTCATGTTCAGAGAGGGGAATAGAAGAGTTTTTTGAGCATTTTTGATAGTGTACGGCCTGGTACGGACTCATCTTGTGGATCCAGTTGAAGGAATTTGTGATGTTTTTATTTCCTTGAAAAATCCATTTGGTTTGATTTGTTTTTGTCAAGTTTAATAGAAGTTATAGAATTTACTTGCTTGCTGTCTGAGAAAACAAGGCTTTACTGGGTCAGTCACAAAGATGTGATCCTAACTTGAGCTTTATCCATTGGATCTTCTCAGCCACTTGGAAACTTCTAGTTAGCTTTATTAGTCCCACTAGCAATTTCCAAGTGGCCGAGAAGATCCAATGTTAGTCCCACTATTTATGAGATCAAGCCCTAGGCTAATTATCTCTATGTAATTAGCCTAGCTTTTTGGTGCAGTCACATGCATGGGTTATATGTGTCTTGGGGGATCAAACCAAGAGTGGTTCTAAACTATTTTTGGGTAGGGGAAACCATCCAAGTCCCTGAATTTCATCCATGAACCCACCTTCAACCACTTACTTAACAAACCAAGCCTAAACTAGCTAATTAGGCCTGTGTATTTTGTGAGAGTTCGGGGGTGAAAGAGTGGAGTGAGGTTCCAAGGCTTTAGTGGTTTTACAAAATCCATAAAGGGTGTCTAGAAAACTAATTAGATTTATTGGATCCCACTGTCACTGAAAGTTAAGTCCAAAATACCTTCTGGTTAGGGCTACAAGGAATCCTAGACCATTTGGGATTCGACTACCTTTGGGTCTACAAGACCAAATCCAGTGGTGGATTCTTGACCCTTAGGGTCTGTTAGGAGTCTTAAATCACTTAGAATAGGAGTTTGAATCCTTTGGTGAAGTTTTACACTTTGATATGGTTTAGGGAAAGTGTCCCTAAAAGAGAAATTGCATTGTTTCATAGGTTGGTTTGGAGAGTCAAGACAGGAAAAGGGAAGCATATTGACCCCTTGGACAAGTTAGGAGGCATCATAAGAAGACTTGTGTGGAGTTGGATTGACCAAGTTAGAAACTTGGAAAGGTGATAAGGAGTTAGAGCCCATCAAGACTATCTTGCAGTGCACTCTGCATCAATTTTCCTCCAACTCTTCCCATATTAACCTCCACTTTCTGAAACCATTTCCCTTCCTTTGGAATGATCTCCTATTTTTCTAAAATTTTTAGGTCCCGATAATGGATTAAACTTTGGTTTACAATCAATGCAAGAAAAACTAAAACCCTCAACACTTACCTATCCACTTATTCATCTACCACAACTCTCTGTCCACTAGTTTATAACATTTACCCATCCGTCGTATCTCTTTGTTCACTAGTTTATAATTTCCTCTGATGGATTGCTCATTCCACTCCATTTCGTGAAGAAACCACAATTTCTAAGATGGTCTCAGGCTAGAGCTATGGTTTTTGATGAAATCACAAAGGCTTTGTTCTCTTTGTTAGGGGGTGCCCTCTAATTTTCACTCCCTGCCTTCGATTCCTTGAGATTATTTTTGGGGCCTACCATACCTAGGGTTAGTTCTATATGATTCTCAGTCTTTCAACCTTGCCCTGCCATCTGTGAGTTTTGGTGTCAATTACCCCGACTCCACCAAATGGAACTTTGTTTGCTCCCATGACAAAACAAGGTATCCCCAAGGACACATGTCTCCATCGGTCAAATTTCTTTTTTCTTTTTTCTTTTTTCTTTTTTCTTGTCTTTCCTCCTTCTTATCCTCTCCTTATGTCAATTGTTCTTACTATTATACCTCTCATGTCAGGTCCACTTCTCTCGCCACTTGCGATGCCCATGCAACATCACCATTTTTTTTATTATATCATTTTTAATGTCCTTTAATATGATTAACTTTCATTTTCTTACTTCCATCCTCCAATTTTTATTTATATGGACTATTGACAAATAAATGTACTTAGCACATCAATAATCAAAATTGATAATCAAACAAATTCATAAATCTTCAAATCATATTTGATTTGACAATTCTCCAAAATATATTATTGAACTTGATAAAAGAACATCATACACAATAATACAAATTTGAATGATATCTCTAAATAAAAATCTATTTTATGAATTCCAAAATAAACCTCATCTACCAAATTAACATCTCTTAATCATAACCCAAATCAACCTTTACCTTTACTTTTATATCTTTATATAAGATCTATAACTTTAAATTACCTTTACATTTCATGATTTTTTTCATAGGAATTGGATGTATCACTTCTAAAAATCTACCAATAATTTAGCTACAACACAAATACAACCAAATTAAATTTGTCACAAGGCATAGCCCCAAAATTTTTTATTTTTTATTTTTTATTTTTTTAAAGAAAGGTCCCTCAAATACTGTTTGAGCCCTTCTCATGCACCTCATATAAAGCTCTACATTTTCAGGCCTTAGTCCTTGTGAGTTGTGACCGATAATATTTTTTGTCTGAACGGACAAACCAAACTTAAACTTGTAAGGTCGACCTTCAAAATTTTCACATAAACTGCAATAATTTTCTTGGCGCCGATAAGAACTGGCAGTTATCCGGCAAAACTATTTTAAGAAAGACAAAAATAAACAGCAAAATAATGGAAGGAGGTTACAATCAGAGGTCAGTGGAAGAAGTGTTCAGAGATTTTAAGGGCCGACGAGCTGGAATTATTAAAGCCCTAACCGCCGGTAAGCAGCCTAAATCTTATTTTGAAAATTTTGAATTTTGTTAGGGTTGTTTAAATTAATCTGTTTTGATTTTATTTGAGGGTTAGGGATCAGATTCATAAGACGGTTATTTTTTAATTCTAGTTATTTTCTCTTGCAGATGTGGAAGAGTTTTATCAGCAGTGCGATCCAGGTTGGTTTTCTGAATTATCTATTTGAAAACTAACTCAAATATGGCCCAATTGCCTTTTAGGGTTTAATTCTTATAGATTATTATTTTTTAGTATATTTGCGTTTCGGATGGCTAATTCACTGCAGTCATATTGTACTTGATTTCATCGTAGGATTATTACTTCCATTAAATTACCTTGACAAGGACTGTTATTTTAAGATAAATTTCCAGTTATAAATGGCTAGCCTGATGCCACATATTGTTGCAATATTTCTACTTTTTAAATAATAATTATATAATTAAAGTGAATTCTGGTAACTGGTTCAAGTGGTAAATCAACGAGGCTTTCATTGTTGGTTCCTCATTCGACTCTCAGAAATATGCCATTTTGTGTTGAAATGGGTAACAGATTACATCTGATTCCTGGTTATGAGTTTTTAAACTGAGTAGTATGCTACATGGCTTCCAATTTTTGATACATCTCAACAACTGGTACTCGGTGCTTCTGAGTGTCTGTGTTGGAATTGATACTGTGGCATTCATGCCAAGGGTTTCTTGCGAGGAGGCATTTACTAATTTAAAAAAGGTTAATTATGGAAATAGTGAATCCCACTCAACGGAAATTTAGTTACATGTTTTGGTGCCTGCTCTATTTGGCATATGAGGTTTTTAAAATTGTTTACATGTGAATTAAAATTTAAATATGGATTAACTACCTTTCACGGTTTAATTAAGATAGACTGCTATTTTGAAAAAAAATAGTGTCGGATGATCAAACACCCTATTATTGAAATTCACCTCAAGACATCACTATTACTTAATTAAAATTACACCTGTACAGACTCTTTTATTGAGATGAATTTCAGTGACGAATGGATAACCTAACGCTATAGATATCTGCTACTTTTTGAAATAATTGTCATTTGAATTAAGTAAATCATGGTAATTGAATAGGGCTTTTGTAACTGATTTCTTATTTCAAATATTTTATAGACATCTTTCTTAAATTGAGAAATGTATTACATTGAATTCTTGGTGTGGATTATCTCAACACATGAGGGGGCAGACACAAATTGCAGGTGAATTTGATGGGATATCCTCTCGTCATGATAGGTAAGCCAAAGGTTTCCCTGATATCTAAGCCAAAAGTTAATCTTGAGTCTGAATACCTATGGCTATCCAAAAATGTCATAGTTTTTATATTTTGGTGTCTTGTTTGTCTTCTGTCGCCTGTGTATACGATCGTGGTTTCTTCCGCAGCGATTAGTCTTCTTTTCTGTCTGATAGGAGAAAAATGAAAATTCAGCACATAGAACAGGTAGAAATTGCTATGCCTCTTCTGCAACTTTTATGACAAATATGAAAGTGCCGTGACATAAGTCTAACAGGTATTTCATTTGTTTCTGGCAGGTTTTCCACTGACAATTCTCTTTTATTTTTTGCTTTTTTTCGTTGGAACCTTTTTTCAGCTGTGTTTGACTCCAAGGTGTCTGGATCATTGAGAACCATCTGAAATTTCTGTAGGCTCCTGTATAAACTTTTTTATGTCATTCTTGCCGAAAATCATCAGGTTTGGAGTGTTTGAGAGTGGATTTATGTCACATACTTATTTTATTCTATAATCTATGAGAATGGTGACATAGTGATTTGAACTGATTGTCTTTTCATGATCTGATTCAGGTCATGAAAAGACAGTCAGTTAAACTTACTAAGCCACTGTTTTTATAGAATATAAAGTATTCAGATCAATGCATCATTTGTGGCAAATCTTGGATGCCTACATGCTTCTATAGAGATTAGATTCTGTATGTAGTATTGCCACATATTTGGTACAGCACAACCTTGCAATGTATGGGCTGCCTTAGTGAGACAAGGGGAAATATTGCATGTTTGGGTTTAAATGTAGGTTTGTAAATAATGGTATATTTGATTTATAAGTGCATTAATTATTAAAAAAAATCTGGGCATATGTCGAAGTTTGAAATCTAAGCTTATCACGGATAAATTTGAGGTTATTTTGAACATAGCTAGACTGCTAGACGTTGAAGTTAGCTTAATTGATTTTTTTAAATCTGATTACAAGACCACCTGGAGCATTTGGCATTTTGAATACAAGAAGTCAATTTAAAGGGTATTGAGAGCAGGCTTTTATATCCGTATCCTTTTCCTTATCCAATTATTACTATTATTTTTCCTTTGAATCTTTTGCAATCAGAGTGAGTTCAGAAGACTAATATTGCTTGAATGTTGAAATATTAATTCTCATTTGAGGAGGAAGAAATGCTTCCTTGTTGAAAACAGATTTCTCACAATTCAGTGAATCTACTGGGGATTTTTTCTGGCAATACTTTCTGGAGTGCCCTTTTCAAATTGCATTCTCATTAATGAGCAGATTTTTCTGCACTTTCGTTAACAGTTTTGAACCTTTGGGCTTATTTTCTCATCCTCTTCTTTGACCTTTTTGAAGCCACCTTCCTCTCTTCAGATTTTTTGCTTTGATGGAAAATGTTCCCAATCTTTATGAGGAGATAATGGAGTACTTTTAACAGTTTCCTTCTGTTGATTCAAACTCTGGTAATGTGTCCAAAAAATGTGCAATCATCACATTTGAAAATTGTGTTGCAATATTTTAGCAATTGATGCGAAATTCATTATTTGTCTTTTAGGACCGTTTCTTATGTAATGTTTTTGCTTCTGTCCATCAGTAGACACTCTTTTGAAGATTAATATGCATTATTGTTGATGCTAACATAACATTATGGTTGTCAGACTCTGCTAAAATAGTCCTCTGTTTCTCCAAAACCAGGGGCCTTCGTTGAGAACTTTGTGTTTGACCTTTATCATACCAAAACAAATCTGCTGTCAAAGGACTCTGCTCCAAAAGAATTTGGGAATTATAGAGCTAGCTGTGGAAAATTAAAGCGCATTCTTATAAGACAGACAGCTGATCACTTAAACTATGATTCTGAAGCTTGAAACTTGAATTTTTTAGTTCTGATAATTCTGGAAGAAAAGGATCTAGATTAATTGAAGAGGAAAAGAAGGAAAAAATATCTGAAGTAAAAACCAAAAAGAACTGTATGTAAATGATCCAATTGTAAATAATATAAGGAAGAAACATTTATAAGAATGCATGAAAGTGAAATCAGGCCTAGTGGACTGTTGCGGTCAGCGTAGATGCTGTACTTGCCATGGAATATATTATTTGGTCTTACATAGACCATGTGGAAATTTCAATTAAAAAGGCCTAATGTGGTAAGGTCAACTTGTATTTATTTTTACTTTTTATGAGTTGTCTCTTTTTGTGTGTGGGATGATATGAACTCTTTTACTCTACATTAATGTCAGTTTAGACGTTGCATTTGGCTGTATTTTAGTCTCATATAGAATAAGTATAGAAATCAATCTAAAAGTGATACTACTGTAAGGCCAAGGTCTATTCATAGCGATCTTTTTATGAGTTACTTTTTTTTGCATTTTGGACAAGCAAATTCACACGGTAAACTTTAGTAAATTAACTTTTTACTTCAGTATCCTGAGATTAATTTATAAAAAGATGAAATTTTAGTGTAACTTGAGTGCCTTGTAAAGTCTATTTGTTCCTGGGTATGAATGGTACTGTATCTTCACAGCTGGAAACAGCACATAATCATATACTATAGCATCTAGTGGCAGCCCACAAGGCAGATTATGATAATATAAGTAGTCGTTGCACTTCTTTGGATCTTGTTAATTTCTGCATTTATCCTGGCTATGAATTGGATTACATAGAAAACTGAAATGTTACTTAACCTTAGCAAGCAGTTTGGCTATTTTGTTATCTGAAAGACCACTGTTTGTACCAAGTTTCAGCCATATGGTGACATTTATATGCTTTCCTTTCCCAAATTCATGTATGTGTTCTGAATGTCAGGTTATATTATTTATGTATGAGTTATTTTATTTTACTTTAGAACTATTTAAGATTTATTTTATTCACAGTTTAATTTTTTTGTTATTTTGATCATTTTTTCTAAAATTATTTGAGATTTATTTTAGTTACTTGATATTGTTTTTTTTTTTTTTTTTACTTTAGAACTATTTTACTTTGTTTGCATGGTTTACTTTTTTATTTATTCTAAGATCTATATTCATTAAAGAGTTATTTTATAGTTTTAGTATTTTAAATGTGTTGGTTGTGTTTTAGTTTTTGTTAATGGTCACCCTATGACAATCTACCCCTTGCTGCCTCTGGGCTTAATTAGCATACTTATATTTAAAAAATCAGGGTAAATTGGCCGTGAGATATCAAATTTTGAAATATTTAGAATTATTATATGCTAACATTTTTGTATTTTGAATTGCCGACAAAAGTTAAACAGATAAAGGAAGAGTGTTTTGTATTCAGGTAAATTTTCTTAATGTTACATATGACCATAAAATAAAACAACATTTAAAACAATCAAGAAAATAAAAGAAAACAAATTAATTCAAGAGTGATCCAACAGATATTGAGTTAGGACCGTGAATAATTGTAAAACTCAATTATGTTCTAGGAGAATAAAAAATAATAGCTATTAGGAAACAAAAGAAAGTGAGTTTCATGTGAATAAAAAATTTGTAGGTTCTAGTACACCAATTGTTAGAGCTAGTTCAATATCAATTTGAACGACCGCAAAAGTTATTTTTAACTAAAAACTTGAATAGTCTCTTAGATATTATAAAATATTTAGAATTCACCATATTTATGCTAAAGATCAGTGATATGTTATGTTACCCTGATTTTTCGGGATGGGGGGACATGGGGATGGGTTTCTGAGATGGATTTTTTTTGGCCATTTTTGAGGACGGGATGGCAGAGGGGACGGATTTCTTAAAAATAGGGAAAATTTAAAATATATAGGGAAATTTCAAATATTCATATGATAACATTGATTAATCATTCATCATGTACATTATACATAGCAATTGAGTTGAAATGAGAGTTAATTCAAATTTCTTTCAGACATTCATAAATATAATTCATTGAATCACTATCAATATGCATGTAATTAGTAATATGAATATCAAAATGCCCAAAGGCTGCAAGTTTCAACAAAAATTTTCAAATATCATATGTCAAAAGTCCGAGAAGAGTTAAAGGCTCAAAAATAAAACAAAGATGGTATGCTGCTGCCCCTAATCTTCATCAAATCAGTGTCACTGCCACTGTCAGCCTTAGCCTCAAAGGGTGCATCATCCAATGGAATGCCAACCTGGGTGGTGTCTTTGGGATTAATGTCCCACCATAAAGCTAAACTTTGTTGATACTTTGAAGTCCGACTATCCTTAAGTCGTAGAATGTTCTACATAGCCACTAACTTCTTTGTTTGTATATAGGTAAGCCTTTTCCTCTTGATGGAGTGGATAATACCACATGTAGACCAATTCCTCTTTGCAGTAGAGGAACTAGCAACCTATGGAAGGAGGCCAGTGGCAAGTGTCTTCAACTTTCGTGGATCTTACCCATGCCATTGCCACCGACCAATAGGTTTTTTTGTGCCATTGTGGCTATATTTTTCCTTGCCTGTGGTGTGTTGAAGTTTGGACCATCAAGATTTGAGAAGGTAACCCATTGTTCTCAAAGTATATTGGACTGCTTAGATGAGTGCATCTTTTGAATGGCCTTCATTAACCCACATATCACCTTGTCACCGTCACACAGAGGTGACCTTCAAGTCTTGGGTTCATACCATTTTGGATTTAGGCAGGGGTCCAATGAGGGGGCTTACGCTCTATTTTTGAAGAAGAGGGTGGTCCCATGAGAAAAAAATTGTTTGGCTACAGGATTATTTGGAATCTTCTACTTCAAAATAGGAGCTCCTACTTTTTAGCAAGCAGGTGAAAAAGGGGTGGGGCTAGAAATTGCCCCACTAGCTTAGGAATGTTTTTCTGACATTTGTCAAATATTTAATTTCAGAATTTTCTTAAAAAATGATTTTGGTGGGAAAATGTTTTTTTGCTTATTTTTCTTATACACAACTGCCAGCTTCCTTAAATGTCAGAGTTAAAAATTTTAAGCTCAATTGGACTACAAAATTCATGGGACCACCTCCTTTAAAATATTCCTAAAAAGTAGCAAGCAGCTCCAACTCTATTTTTTAGGAAGCCCCCTTCCATGGGACCCCAACCTTAGTGTAAAGGCTGCCATATGAGTGGGGTGGTCATAGTCTTCCTCCTCAACATGACAATGTGCTTAATATTCTGCTCATATAACCAAAATTACTTCATCTTTTGAGTCATGTTGTCAAAAGTGTTAGTGTTTTGTAGTTGCGTGAGAGAATATTCTCACCTGTGTGATCAACTAAACGATTATATTGTTTTTATGGTGCTGATGAGTTTATTCCATCTCTGCTATTCATTCTCTAATGTTTACTTAGATGGCTTCATGTGCTTGAGTTTCTCAGATGACTCTTGTCTAATGTTGTCAGTTATGACTGTGGTTCGCATTCAGCGGGGAACCATTTATGCTATTACTTGTCGCCGTTTCTCCCCATTGTGGTCGCTGCTGAATCATATGTTGACTTGGCACCATGAATGAATATCGTGGCACCATTTATGTCTTGACCGTCAGTTCAAGGTAGACGTTATTGTTGTGTTATCGAAGACTCTCCTTTATGGGTGTAACAACAGTCTCTTGGTATTTGATGAGTCTCTTCGGTTCCATGAATTCTTTTGGAGCGATGTTATGTAAAACAAAAATGCATCTTACGGGATGATTATTCTGGTGGGATGGGTATTATCGCAAAAGTCTGTTCTGACTGTTAGAGTGTATTTGCTGTTCACAACTTCCTTGTTTTTTGAGTATTCGATCTGTATGTGATCGGAATATATTATTTTGTAAGACTTCTCAGTATTAGTAGTATCGATGAGGTACTCAAAGTTTTTGTTCTCAATCTATGATCAATTTGTGGTCAAGGTAAATAAGGCCTATTGATTGATTGGCTAGTCTTCAATCATATGCAGGAGATTATTGTATTTATTTTGAGAACTCAATAAAAGGGATCATCATTTTGTGGGTTGGGTTTTTCACCCTTAAAGAGGAGGGTTTTCCTAGGATAAGTCTCCAGTGTTTCTTGCTATTTTGTGTGTTGCATTTAAGATTGTTAAATTGTTATATTCTGGTTCAAACATTAACATGGTATCAGAGCCAGGTTTAAGGAAACGATCCGAATTAGAATAGAACATTTGGATTCTAGAAGAATCGTAATGTCTAATGGGAGTTGAATATGCTGTTCAAAATAAGGGATTAATATTAGAACATGTAGCTGAAGAGCCTTGGAGGGTAGAATCTCTGATGAAGCTTCTTACCTGGACGAGGAGGATGTTGTCATGTTTGTCTATGCTTACATGTTTGGCATTCATGTCTTTGAGGATAGCAAATGTGCTGGTGTTCAAATCTTTTTCATTCTTTGCCGACACTATAACTATGTGATGGCGAAAGATCTGTTGGTGGATTGTGAGGAAATTTAGGCAATAAAGAGATAAGTATTTGAATATTGATCATGAATTGTTATGTAGCTAATTCATGCTATAATATTGAGAACAATGAATCATGTATGCTTTTAGCATTGATCTGTATATTTTCTCTTCATGAATAGTTTGATTCTATGAACTATTGCTAATCTCTCTAAAAATGCTTCTAGGAGGGATTGAGAAGCAACAGGATGATGAGAGATTACATGCGAAGTCATGCAGGCTATAGAAATGAACATGGGAATGCTGCTTGCAGCCATGAATCTGAATTGGTGGCACACAACTTCATTAAAGAGAAAGAACCTATTCAAATTGTCATTGCAATTAGTTTCTTTGAAGAGGAAGAAATGACATTCAGAGGGAGACTATTCAGCTGCAGAAATCAGATTCAGAGGGAGCTTGATTGGTAGATGTAGAATGCCAAGTCCTTTGTAGAGGATCAACAAGCTTGTGTAGTAGTGTGACTGCAAAAGCTCATTGTTGGACAAACATTGAAGCCAATTTCCTGGTATTGTGATAATCAAAGCCATGAGAATGCTGCCCCTGTAGAGAGGGAGTCTCGACATTCATATGATATTTTATGTGTTTTAATGAGTTCTTCTCCGTGAGGGAGAAGTTTGAGGTGCAATCCCTTGTTAATGAGTTATTCTCTGTGATGGAGAAGTTTGAGGTGCAAATTCTAGTTCCATCCTGTGGGTAGCTATGGTGGATCCACCCTCTGGGAGTAGCCATGGTGGAAGTCATTTGTGAGACTCCATGACTTAGTTTATTTTTTTCACCCTATGTGAGTAGCTATGGTGAATGTCATGCTGAGATGACAATATTATGATGAGATTTTAATTGACATTTTTGGTTGCAGATTCTTATGCTTGTCATGCTAAGAGATGGCAAGACATATGAATGATCTCTTTTGCTAAGGGTGAGTCTTAAGTGTTTTGTAGATGCGTGAGAGATTATTCTCATTTGTGTGATCAGCTAAGCGATTATATTGTTTTTATGGTGCTGATGAGTTTATTCCATCTGTGCTATTCATTCTCTAATGTCTACTCAGATGGCTTCATGTGCTCGTTAGTTATGACTGTGGTTCGTATTCAGCTGAAAAATGTTTATGCTATTACTTGTCACCGTTTCTCCTCATTGTGGTCGCGGCTGAATCATATGTTGACTTGGCACCGTGAATGAATGTCGTGGCACCATTATGTCTTGACCATCGGTTCAAGGTAGATGTTATTGAAGACTCTCCTGGGTGTAACAGCAGTCTCTTGGTATTCGATGAGAGTCTCTTCGGTTCCATGAATCCTTTTGGAACAATGTTATGCAAAACAAAAATGGATCTTACGGGATGATTATTCTGGAGGGGATGGGTATTATCGCAAAAGTCTGTTCTGACTGTTAGAGTGTATTTGCTGTTCACAGCTTCCTTGTTTTTTGAGTATTCGAGCTGTATGTGATCGGAATATATTATTTTGTAAGACTTCTCAGTATTAGTAGTATCGATGAGGTATTCATAAAGTTTTTGTTCTCAGTCTGTGATCAATTTGTGGTCAAGGTAAATAAGGCCTATTGATTGATTGGCTAGTCTTCAATCATATGCAGGAGATTATTGTATTTATTTTGAGAACTCGATAAAAGGGATCATCATTTTGTGGGCTGGGTTTTTCACCCTCAAGAGGAGGGTTTTCCCAGGATAAGTCTCCTGTGTTTCTTGTTATTTTGTGTGCTGCATTTCAGATTGTTAAATTGTTATATTCTGGTTCAAACATTAACAAAAAGTATTATAAATCTCTTCAACATTAGGTGGGTCTTATATCATCATATCTACTGACATCTACTAAAGGCGAGATGATGGAAAAAACATATCTGCTAATTGCAAAAACAAATTTCAAATTTTAAATAAGATTAAAGATACCAAGCAGTACCTTCCTGATACCAACTGTAATTTTTTTGGATGCCAGATTAGGTTCTGTTTCTTTCAGTAAAAAGAAACCAAAGCTTTGGTTGTGCGTCTTCTAACCCTGGCCAACCCAAGTCAGATACATTTGGTGATCACCTATCACTATTAGAGAGGGTCTCATTTCTCCTGGTTTAAAACTTTTGTATTGCCATGCATAACTTCATTTGCTACTGCATATCTGCTTGTCTCATATCCTCATGTTTAATGGACAGACTAGCCATCTTTTCTTTCAGATTATGCCATTTTTATTCCTTTGAAGACAGTAAGAATCCATGTATCTATAAGAAACCAACAAAGAGAAAAAAATAGAGAAGAAATGCGAGATAACAGAACTATGTTTCTGGGATGGGGACAAAACATTTGCGAATGATGTGTCCCCATATGATATTGACAAAATTTTCTGGAAAATATAAAAGATAACTGGCCATTATTTGGCACTTGTATGGCAATTGCATGCTGCATTATATATATATATATATATATATATATATATATATATAT
>MU224784.1:2002017-2017566 GCA_018584345.1 Thuja plicata | reverse complement strand
AAGGCTTAGAGGGCCTTATATGGGACCCACATCCTTTTAGGGTTCCATAAGAACCAATTAGAAAACCAAATTTTATTTAAAAACTTTAAAAAAATCCACTTTTTCATGTCTGCCGCCGGCCGCACCCTGTCAAGTACCGAAGTACTGGTACTGAAGTACCGAAGTACCGAAGTACTGAAGTACCAGACGGGTGCGGCTGGGGTGCGGCGGGGGTGCGGCGAAACTTGGGCGGCGGTGGGGGTGCGGCGGTACGCGGAGTACCCGTCCCGGGGACGTCCCGGTACCCGGTACTCCGGGGTTTTGGGCCGGGTACGCGTCCCCGGGTTTCACTGGTTTTTTTCATTATTCAATAAAGGAGTATTTTATTGGCATGGCTGGGTTTTTCCCTCGAGTAGGAGGGTTTTCTCAGGGTATCTTCGATGTTCATGTGTTCTTAGATTTCTGCTATTTATTTTATGCTATTTTGGTTCAAAACATTAACATGGTATCAGAGCGGGTCTAGTAAAGATCTAGAATGTATCGAGATTCTTCTTCAGAAAAACAATTCTTATATATATATGATCTGAGACGATTCTGTGTATGAGGATGGTTCTAGCAGAAGTCGTGTGTATTCAACTAAGGGAAGAGATTACAACTTGGTGTTTATTGAAAGTTCTGTGTATCAGCTCTTATAATCTCTGTTGCATTCTTGAGAGGAAGCTCCAGCAGAGGTTGGAGAGGCAGATTTCATATGCTGGTGTTCGAATTTTTCACTCTCTGCTTGCACTATAATTTTGTGATGGCGAAAGATCTATTAGTGGATTGTAAGAAAGATTAGACAATCTTTGAGGATGAATCGAGGAGCACACAGATGATGAGAGATTGCAGCTTGAGCTGAGTTGGTTGTTCTTGGAGAAGAAGTACCCATTCAAATTATTTTGTGATTAGTTTCTTCGAAGAGGAAGTATTAATATTCAGAGGGAGCTTGTGTGGCAGAGGGAGAATGCAAAAGCTCCTTGCTTGGTCAATCATTGGAGTAAATTATTGTGTTATTCAAACTGTGAATATGCTGCCCTTGTTGGGAGGGAGTCTCAATATTCTGATGATCTTTATATGCTTTAATGAGTTCTTGTCCGAGAGGGAGAAGTTCGAGGTGAAATCCCTTGTTAATGCGTTCTTCTCTGGGAGAAGTTTGAGGTGAAAGCCCTTGTTCCACCCTCTGCGAGTAGGCAAGGTGGTAATGCATTCTTCTCTGGGAGAAGTTTGAGGTGAAGGCCCTTGAACCACCCTCTGCGAGTAGGCAAGGTGGTAATGCATTCTTCTCTGGGAGAAGTTTGAGGTGAAAGCCCTTGTTCCACCCTTTGGGAGTAGCCATGGTGGAAGTCATGTGTGTGACTCCATGACTTAATTTTATGCTTTTCTGATTCACCCTTTAGGAGTAGCTATGTTGATTATTGTTATGCTGAGATAACAATTTTATATTAAGAAAATCTATGATGAGATTTTTTATTACATTTTTTGTTGCAGCTTCACTATGCATGTCAGGTTGAGACACTATGTCATATGAATGATCTCTCTTGCTAAGAGGGAGTTTTAATGATTTCAGTAGCTGCGAGAGAAATCATTCTCTTACCTTATTCACTGCTGTAGTGAAGTGACATGGCATTGTGCGTGTATGGCTGTTTCAATGCTGGACGGTTTATATGGATATCGTCGGTTATCATATGCCTAGTCATCATTATTATCATAAATGTTCGTGGGTTCAATATTGAACCGTTCTTCCATGTGATGGTTTCTGTTCTTTGGTGCTATTACTTAAAGTCAATGGCGAATATGTAACAACACTTATTTGGTAATTGTCGTCTGTTCAGGTACCTCGGAAATGAGAACTTGAATAGACATTGTTTCGCATAAAAAGAAACTTCTTGATGTTTGCTGGATGATATATGGTCTCACGACTGTGCAAATGAAATGACGGATATTGGAGTGCTTTACCGTGATTCTGATGATCAGGTTGCCGCTCATTCATTCGAAGTTTATTGCTTCACCTGCGGTCTTGATTAGAGATTATCATATGATGTGAAAGGCCTCAATGCAGTGTTATTGAGGTCTGTTGTTCTTGGAGTTGCAGAGAGTTTTATCTTCTTGTATGTAAAAGCTCAAGAGTTTGTGAGCTGTGTACTGAGACTTTGTTTTTTTCATTATTCAATAAAGGAGTATTTTATTGGTGTGGCTGGGTTTTTCCCTCGAGTAGGAGGGTTTCCCCAGGATATCTCCGGTGTTCACATGTTCTTAGATTTCTGCTATATATTTTATGCTATTTTGGTTCAAAACATTAACACTTCAGGCATCACTAAGTACTGTATCTAATATTGAGAATTCTTCAAGCGTATGAATTCCCATCTATCATTTCAGCACAAAAAATAACAATAGTTACAGCTTCATCCTGATTATGAATTACAGAACGGGATTTAAACACTGATATAGATGTTGTCCATCACATCTCCAGAATACTTCTATTTATGATGAACTGTGGACGCTTAAAAACCTTATTAATGTCCACTTTGAAGGAACAATTCTCTCTAAAATAATATCCTTGGCAGATGATTAAAATTAAATTGCTACGCCAAACTTTGGTAATCTGGAGGAGATTAAGTTGATATAGACCCATGGTAATTAAATAAAATGACTATGGGGTTAAATAGAAAGGTAATCAATTGTAAATAACTAAATAAGTTGATTACTGAGAGCCAAGTACCCAATGCTTGGTAATGTGGTTGGGCATTATGGAATCTTTCACTCTAAAAGAGTTTCTCTATCTCTTGAATGCTTATTGAGGAGTGAAGTCACAGCTTTAGCAAGGAAATTAATGATTTAATATATTTTTTCTCTTCTTGCATGTTTAACCTTGATCATACTTATAGATTGCTTTAAAGATTTGATGCCCTGTCTCAGTACCTCCATGTCCAGGATGCCCCAGATGGGGTCTAGGCCCTGGTGACTCATCTGCTAGGAACACTAATCTTTTATTTGTATCATTTAATCACACCAGTTTTTGTCTGATAAAGAATCAAATCTAAAGATAATATTATCAAGAGGACATTTCGGAGGTAATTAAATTGAGTCAGTTAGCTTTCAACCAAGTTAGAGGATGGTGGTGCTATAGATTTTGAGTATACATGGTAACGGAGTAAATTTAACTGATGCCACTAGCTTCTTTTTTAGAAAATCTTATTCTGAGCAAGCATGTGAACTTTGGATCGAACTCTTTTAAGGAAGGGAAATTACATCTCATTCTGTATTAATAGATGCTGTAGAGATTACTTTAGCATGCAAACCTTTTAATCTTATGTATTTGTATTTCCAAAACATGTTGATTATGCTATCTAAGGCTGGGGTCATGACAGATCTTTTGTTTATTGCTTCTATGTAGAATAATTTTGATTCCAAAAGGATTAACATTGTTCTTGTTTTTCTTCTTGCATACTTTCAAACAAAAAAATATTTAATATATTTCACAAGTGCATGAAGATTTGTTTGGTAAAAGTTTTGTATGAACTGGCATTTAATATGAATAACTATTTTGTATTCTATATTCTTCAGACAAGGATAATTTGTGCCTTTATGGATTTCCAAATGAGACATGGGAAGTCAATCTTCCTGCTGAAGAGGTCCCTCCAGAGCTTCCTGAGCCTGCTTTGGGTATAAATTTTGCAAGAGATGGCATGCAAGAAAAGGATTGGCTATCATTGGTTGCTGTTCATAGTGATGCATGGCTTCTTGCAGTTTCATTCTACTTTGGTGCAAGATTTGGATTTGACAGATCTGACAGGTAAATCTCATAAACTCTAATGTTGAAAATTTTATGTGAGGTGGTTGTGGTCTTAGATTGCTGAAGATGACCCTTTGTTGGCTGTTATTCCAATTTGCTAATTTTGTACAAGGACAAAACTTGTATTGTAATTGAATTTTGTATTGCACAAATTCTTCCTGAAGAGATTGAAGACCAGCTCCATTTGTTTCCGAACTTCAATAGATATATTAATGTTTAAAATTCTGAAGAGATTGAAGGATAAATTTGATTTTTTTATTTTACAAAATTTTGATTTGCAGTGCATATTTTACACGAGTATAAATATCCAAACAAAATATTTTAGTTGAAAAAATATGCTACAATAGCAGATGGGGTCTGTAATATTCACTTTACTTCAAACTTCCCTAGATATGCGAACACATACAGTATTGTTTTAACTTTTCAAACTACTTAATTGAGAGAAGTTAAGACCTATAATAATGGAAGATCGTATCATCCAAGTAGACACAAAAGGACAGCATAAACATCACAAACATCACAATTGTTAAGGATATGCCATGGAGCAATGCAACAAAGATCTTTTAAATATAAAGGATAACACCATAGTTATTGGGTTGCATTCCATGACATTTCTCGTATGGGAACAACAGGTGATGGCTGAACATGTTTCTGGGATGGGGACAATAGGGGATGGTGAGTTTATTGGATGGTAGGGAATGGGAGGCCTTTTGGAAAGGATGACAGGGGGTGACGAGATGTTCCTGGGATAGTAGGGGATGCATGCCTTTTTTAAGGCACAACAATTAACAAAAGGGAAAATAAAAATAATATAGGGAGACTAGAAATATGAAAATATCAATTATTCATGTAAGGCCTGGAGTAAGAATTCATTTGATTTGATATTATAAAACCATATTACAGAACATTAGAGCTGAAGTAATAATCATTTGATTTGACATAACATTTAATGAAATCTCATTGTTTTCATGTCAATGTGCATGCATATCATATAATAATTACAACTACAAAATGACAAATACCCAGAAAAATCTGGTGCTCAACCTAATCTTCATTTGCTAACACTTCATCAAAAATGGAGTGAGTCTGAAGTGATACTAATACGAGGGACCACTGCACCTAGTGGTATTTAGCCAATTCCTTTTGTGTCTCCTCATCAATGTGTGGTACCGTTGGAATCAAAATTGTGGGGTTAGAATGTGATGATAATCAAATGTCTGCCAATTTGTCATAGGGCACTATGCATAGCGAAAAACTTCTTCGATTGTTGTGTGGTAACTTTGTTCCTCATCAATTTGTGTGGCATTTTTGAATCAACATTGTGTGGTTAGAGAATGTGATGATACTCAAATGTCTGTCAATTTTGAAGTCATAGGGCACTATGGATAGCCAACAACTTCTTCAATTGTTGTGAGGTAACTTTGTTCCTCTTTTATAATAGGGGAAGTAGCAATTTGTGAGAGGAGGTGAGTGACGAGCATCATCAACTCCATGACATCCTTGTCATGCCATGTCCACCATCCAATGGGGTCATTTTGAGGTAATGTAGTCCAATTTGTCCTAGCCTTTGGTTTCTTGAATGTTAGATCGTGAAGATTGACAAAAGGGATCCATTGCTCTTGGAGTTTGGATGTGGCCTTAGTGTTGTACATTTTTTGAATGCATTATAAACCTTTCCATCACGCCTTAATCTTCAGCCGAGGCACTCTCTTAGTTCTTGGTGCATACTATTTCAATTTTAGAGCATAGGCTGCCATATGAAGCAAGGCATTCATGCATTCCATTGCGATGTCTCAATTGACCTAATGTTACAAATTATGTAAACTGAAGATGATGGCATCAAGAATATGTTGCAAAATGATTGCTGTTGATGCCCTCCGATTGTATTGATGTGCCAAGAAAACATAGAGAAACTGACCCCCCTGGCTATCGGTTGGAGGACGGATTGCTGTAACAGGTATTAGGTGGACAAAAAAATTTCTTGCCAATTTGCATACTCATTGAAGAAATTTGTTTTCAAAAAACTTATTTAAAAGTTTTTCAAAAACATTTTATTACTAAAAAACTTTATAAAATAATAAATAATAAAGATTTTTTTCCTTTTCTTATTCTTTCTTGGACTTTCCATTTCAGTGATTACAATTGCCACAATCAAGGTATAATACACTTAGACCACTATTGCAAAAGACCAAACTAAGGTCTATGCATTATAATTTCAAACATAAGCCAAATTCTGAAAATAGCCCATTGTAAAATATAGAAAAAGTCATGCGCTTTTAAAAAAATTACACCTTGAATGGTGTTTATGAACTTGAATGAGGCCTTGAAAGTTGCAAAAATAAAATTATGCGATTTTCTGAAAAATTCAAAAATTGAAATGAGAAACCACCTACACCACTGTGTGGAGCGTGAAATTATACCCCAAATCAAAAAAATTGCTTGATGTTTGAAAATCGTCTGTGTAATTATGATGCATGAATCGCCGTCACACCTCCAAACTTCAAATGACTATATATTTGACCTCTCGTGTCCAATTTGGATGAAACAAAAGTTGATGTCAAGGTTTTTGGACCTGCTCAATGTGATGTTAACCTCTGATTTGCACCAGCAAGCTCCAAAATTGCCCTGTAATAGAAAGCCACAGAGAGGAATCCCCCAAAATGCACCGAAATTCTTAAATGGCTAACCAATAGCACTCTATGGGCTCTAATATCATGTAAGATTTGGCTATGAAGGCAGCCACCCAAGAGCTAGAAGCAATGGAAAGCACAATAACAAGAGAGAATGAATATGACAAGAATAAAGTGTATCCTCACCAAAAATGCAATAGGATAATTAATACAATGGATGATAGTATATAGGAGAGCCCTTGGTTATATAGCTAAGGTGAGTGCAAAGAAGTGAATTAGACAGTGACAAGTGTTGTTGTCTCATTACATGATAATCAAGAGACAACTTATCACCCACTCAAGGTGGAATCACATGTCCACTAGGGGTGGATCATTCTCCAATGTGTAATAAAGTTTGTGCAACATGTGCAACAAAGGTGGAGAGTGATAAAGTGATAATGTGATAAGTCCACATAAAGTGGAAATGCTCCAACAACTCCTATGTAATTCCTAAGTAAGCTTATGTAAAGTGTATTTAGGACCTAGGTTGCCTTAATTACACCAGCACTCTCTAACAAGATGAAGTAATTGGAATATCTAATCTCTACAAGTTTTAATGAATTCCTTTTTTGAAATATTCTTAAAGAGAGCAAGGTGTAATGGTTGCAAATGAACGTCTGTATCTCTTTAACTTCTATCACCATTGCCTTCACTCAATCAAGTTTTCCATTGTCTTCTAATGCATGAACACAACACGTGTTCCAAAACATATGTTTGTAAGTAGATGCTAGCTAGTCTATAAACATGTGCTGACTTAGTGACAACTTGTACAACATTTGAGGCCCCAACCTTCTCATGATCGGTCTCAAAATGTCAAAATGGAAGTTTGTGTTCTTGTGCTTCCTTGAACAATCAATATCTGTAAGAAAATAAGAGCCAACTATGAGATTTATGAGTAGCTAATTATAAAACAGCTTATACTCAGCCAAGTTTTTTTCTTGTCCCCTATCATCAATTCACTTAAAAAAATCCATATCAAGGAGGGTGGTACATAGTTCATGTTTCTTACATGGCATATGAAGAATGTGGTACACAGTTCATGTTTCTTACATGGCATATGAAGAACCAATGACATTTGTCTATTTCAACATTTTTTTTTAATATAGGGAGAATGTTTCACATGAAATGTGCTGACAGATAAAGAAAAATTTAGCAATTGCAGAATTTGGGTTTTCCCATGATCGTGCATTCAATATCCTGCAACACCAGTAGACTTTTTCTTTTCTCTGGCGGAATGCTTTCCCTTTTGGCTCTCAACTTTCATGGTAAGCAAAATAGATTGTATAGACCCTATTAGTTTACCCTTATTTTTTGGGTCATTCTCCATGCATATACTCTATTAGCATAATCTTATTCTTTGAGAACCTCTCACCCCATATCCAAGAACGCACAAACTATGATTGTAAACCCTTGTGTAGCTGCCCTTGTCATCTTTGTTTCACGCATGAGATAACCAATGTGTCTCTCCCTTGATTTTTTTTCTTGCCTTTGCCTATACAAGTTGCAAATTGCAAAAAGGTATTTTTTTTGGAATTGAATTGGCTCTTTGCTTAAGATTTTAGTATAGCGGAAATGCATTCATATGTGTTACTTATCACTGCACCTACAACACTGCCACACCCAAAAGAGACTCCCAATACTTCTATGGCACGTTTGTTCAATCTCAACCTCATCAGTACCATAACCCTTGCTACTGCTCATGTTGCCTTTTTTTTGAAGTGATTTTTGAAAATGAACAATGGATGCTAACCTTTTTTTAAATGATGTAGTTTTGATGCCATCATCTTCTCTCTCAGCTGTTCTCTTCTCTTCTCCTCCCTTGCTTCTCATAAAATGTAAAATGACAAAACGAGGGAGTTTTATGATTTTCAGTATAAATGCCTTCATTTTTCAATTCTGATTTCTTTTATTTGTTGGGCAGTAGCCTGATGGGGTACTGCCCCCTGCATATTATTGGCATACCTGAGGACATCTCCTAGCCATCTTGGAGTCCCTGAAACCACTTGGGGATAGGTATGGCTGGAAAAATCCAGGGGACATTTCCCCACATAATATTGTTACCAAGAGACTCGTACCTACCCTGACCTTTGATTCTTGTATCCCATACCAGAAATGTGTTCCTGTCTCAGAGACTCATATGGGGAGTCTCCTGACATTAGTAGACTTAGATGAATTTTTTTTGTGTATAATATATCTATGTCTCCTAGAAGCATCCCTTGAAAATTAGGAAGCTTTGCATAGAGGTTTCTTGGATATGTCATATCAATTACACCAGGTTTTCTCGATGTGCTGATATGTAGTTGACAAAA
Source organism: Thuja plicata (assembly GCA_018584345.1). NCBI lineage: Eukaryota > Viridiplantae > Streptophyta > Pinopsida > Cupressales > Cupressaceae > Thuja > Thuja plicata. Next base: position 2,008,777 of record MU224784.1, on the reverse strand, counting down.
CGCTAAAGCTAAAAAGAAGTAAAGAAATACACTAAGAATTGTAACATTTAATGTTCTGCATGAAATTAGTATTTTTTGAAGCAGATTTTAAAAATAATGGTTTATCAAGAGAAACAATAATAAGGCTTAAGGTTTTATTACTTGGTGTTTGGCGGGGTGACAGCGCTATACGTCGAAGAGATTTTATTGTTGTGGGAAAGCCGAAGTGTTTGTGTCAGTAAAGGGAGGATGATGCATTTATTTCGGAGCATGTATGAGACAATTGATAAATTGTTGATGGCTTTCCTTTTTTGCAAAAGACAATTTTTGTGCTCTGAATTAGGGTTTGATGGCAATGGAGACTTCCTTCACATTGAGGATGATGAAACAGCAGAATCCTTTCTTCGGACCGCTGACGAAGAGAAGGCTCAGTGGAATGTTCAGGTTCCATGATCTCAAGTTGGTGGATAGTGTTTCATGCTACTGGGTAACATGTTTAATAAGGTTAAAAATCGCAACCGGATGACATAGACATCTATTCAATGATCATGGCATGGAGCTTACAGCTAGGTGAAACTGTGGAGGTGGTAAGAGCGATAATGCTCACCTTAGTCCCGTTGGATTTTTTGGGGGATTTGGATCCTCTGCTTGCGAGAGCTGTTCCAGGTTTGGGAATGAAATTCAGGGATGACCCCGGTGCACATTGAAATGATTGATGGCACAAAATTCACACCTTTTGTGTGGCAGTTTGAGTAGCAGAAGATAAATCACTGTTTTAGGGAAGCTCGAATGGGCTGGGCAGCGTTGAAGCTGGTTCTACAGATAAGGCAGCTGGACGAGGAGATTAATGAAATGAAACAAGAGGCAGGAATTCTTGATCTGGCGGTACCTAGGAAGCGACGATCACCAAGTAGAGGGCATCGTGGTGGCGGAAACGAGGTTGCGGTAGCTCCAGGAAGCTGAGGAGTGGTGGTGGCGTGGGCTGGTTACAAAATGGGTGCCCAATTTCCTCTTTGCCTCTGTATTTTTGTTGTGCTCGGTGTTAGTGTTGTTTTAGGGTGTCTCCTTTCGTTTGTAACTGTACAAGCTTGATAGCGTTATGCCCTGTAACTGCTTATCTTACTGGTTTCAATTTTTGGGTGGGGGCGGGGTTCGATGTTGGGTTTGGAATACCTGATTAGTGGTTAGTGGTTTTTTGTGAAGATGGTTGATGAATTGTTAGATGTGGCTTTTTGGATTGTCTGTTGATGTAAAAGCTTTTTACTCTTATAAAACAAAACTCTATTATAAGGCTTAAGGTTTGTACACACATCAAAATTTTATCAATTAATTGAAAATATAGATATCATGGAGGTCTATCTGCCATGCTTTTAAAATAATGGTTTCGTTTTTTGGGTGGGGGTGGGGTTCGATGTTGGGTTTGGAATACCTAGTTAGTTGTTTTTTGTGAAGATGGTTGATGAACTGTTGATGTAAAAGCTTTTTATTCTCTAATAAAACAAAACTCTATTAACGATAAAAAAATAATAAGGCTTAAGGTTTGTACACGCATCAAAATTTTATCAATTAATTGAAAATATAGATATCACCGAGGTCTATCTGCCATGCTTTTAAAATAATGACGTTCCCCTCCGAGACTCTGTCTGCCATCTCTAGGTGATTATGGTTTAAACTGTAAAGTAATTTTTTAAATTTTTATATTATGATGATGATTATCAAACATCAATATAATTGATTTTTGCTATTGTTGACATATACTTAATATATTAAATTGTTAAATATATTTTAATTCTAAAGCTTTTAAAATTTTTATATACTTTAAATTTGCATATCCATGGTGTGATTATATATATATATATATATATGGGGTCTCCAAGTACCTGTCTCCCAGTCTCTTTTGAAAAGAGCATACATTATGTTGATTCTGATCCTGTTAGTGACACTATTAAAGTATTATCAATGACATTATTTTGTCATTTACTTTTTCTGATGTTTCTCAGAAATTATATAGTTTTGAGAAAAACTGTGTTATTACTCCAATAGTGCTGTTTTGTTGTAGTGAATTTGATCACCCAATTTATTTGCTTTTTATGTGCGTTTGTTATACAGGCATTGCTTGATTTAACGGGCAATTGTAGATGAGCAGTTGCTTAGAGGGATGGACATTTGATTAGAACAGTTGTCAAATACTACCTAACATCTGACTCAGGATTAGAAAATTATCGGCCAAGGCATTAACAAAGTATACACCACTTCTTATGTGTATAGTAATATCCAACATAAATCAAGTTTTAGATCTTTGTAAGTTTTAACTTCTCCTTGTCTTGAAATTTGTGCGTAGTCTCTACAAGCTCTTTCCCTCCATATATTATGGTATGATAATGCATATAAAATTTTAACGTGTATAAAATTTTCAATCTTTTGGGATTTGACTTTTTGAATTGGAAATAGAATCACGAGTTTATTGGTTGTTTCTTATATAGTTATTTTCCTTTTTTGAAATTGGGTAAATGTTTTTTTTACTATGTCCGTGGGTGGAACCGGAGGAATGCCTTAGACAATCAACAAAAACCATATTTCCTGGTTTGCTAATAAGAGTAACAACAATTCTAGCTGCTGGTTATGTGTGCTTTTGGGTGGTTATGTGAATATGCATTTTTAGACGAACACTTTGACCAATAAACTTTGAACTATGCATTCATATCGGTTCATTGGCACATCTTACAGGACTGTCAGATTTGGACAGCAAATGCAAATTAATTTAAACTTTCTTGTCATGGATTTACAGTTTTTCTTTTATCCTTCAATCATAGGAAAATTTGATCTGCTGATCACCTTGCAGTATCTTCCTGCAAGAATACATCTTATGGTTAGTATGTTAATTTTGGAAGCCTTTATTTCTCCTACATATCTGTCCTTAGTCACCAGTTTAACTCATGGGATGGCAAGAGAGTGGTTTGTAAAATCTGTTCTGAAGTCTCTTTTTGGAAGCATAGTTTTTGGCACAAACCCGGAAAGAAAGTTGATTGCATCGGCCATGAATCATTTTGTAATTTGAGATTAAGATTACTTTCAGTATCCAAGCCTATCAGAAAGTGGTCAAATGTGAAACATTAGATTAACATCTATGTGTTAAATGTTTATTGGAAAACCCTACCACCAACCCCAAATTTAGGCCAATGATGGCACATCAAACTTTTTGGTGTATACCAGTTATTTCAATCTTACTGCTTTTAAATGCTAGGATGCCGGTTCGGGTTCGAGTTCGAGTTCGAAGAACTTGTTCGCGGGTACGACAAAATTTTGAAAAAGGGGATTTTGGGTTCGGGTTCGTTTTTTCAAAAATATGTAATTTTATATATATATATATATATACATATTTTGATATTTATGCATCCTAGAAGCATGAGTTAAGATTAGAATGTCACATAGTATCATAAAAAGTAAACATTTAAACAATAAAAACACTTGTAAATTTGTAATCATAGCATCATGAATCATGAATCCATGATCATACCATCATATACTTCAAGTTCAAGTTCAACATCAAAGTTTCAAAACATCAAAATTAAATGATTTAAATCAGAACATCAGTTCAAGTATCATTGTTTGAAGTTCAACTAATGGATTAATAATTTATTGATATTCTTCTTCATCATCATCTTCTATATGGAGCCTAATAAGACTCAAAGGTTAATTTTTCCCCTTTTATTGGCGCAGTTTCCATCCCAAATAATTAAATAGGGGTTTGGGGGCAAAGCCCCCAAGACGGGGTCAAGGGGCAGTGTCCCGAAAGCTCAACCGACTTTAATTATTTTATAAAGGCATCGAGAGTTATTTTTCACCGGGCGAAATTCGTCACAAATACGACATAAAATAACGTTTTAAGTGAAATCCCGGGCGAAATTCATTACAAATTCGCACCAAATACGTTTTTTTTGGTGAAATTCGCCTGGGTTCGAACCAGCTCAACCCGGGTTCGAATTTGGCATTTAAAAATCGGACCCTGCCCAAAAAATTCGAACCCATAGGCGAACCGGACCCGAATTTCGAACCGGTTCGAATTTCCCAGGGTCCGAATGGGTCAGGGGCCGAACCCGATAACTTAGTAAATTAAATGAGCTCCAAAATCTTTCAAAAAGGCCTCTAGGGATAATTATCTTCATTACTTTTCTTCTTTTGAAATGTATTTTTTCGGGACCTATTTGGTTCACCTTATATTCATCCAGAGTGTGGCTTAGGGTGGGGCATTCAGCTCAAGTATGTCTAGGACAATCTTGAGCCGAATGGTCTATTTGGGGTTGGACCTCAATCTGGATCAGAACTTGGTACAGACTTGTCTGAGTTTGTGTAGGGTTCCTGATGAAGTCTGCAAAAGAGATTTATATGTGATTTGTTAAGGATAGGAGTGGCTTTGTCATGAACAGAAGAGCTCAGCGATAATTTTTTATTTTTCACTTATTTCATGTATGGTCCATAACCCCTGGAAATTTAGATTGTGCTTATAAAGTTTGGACCTTTTGTAATAAGGCGTATACACCTAAAAGTGGTCAAGCAAAGTCAAACAAAGTCAAAACAAGCAATTGAGGTCGCTTTGTCATGAACAAGAAGAGTTCAGCGATAATTTTTTATTTTTCACTTATTTCATGTATGGTCCGTAACCCCTGGAAATTTAGATTGTGCTTATAAAGTTTGGACCTTTTGTAACAAGGCGTATACACCTAAAAGTGGTCAAGCAAAGTCAAACAAAGTCAAAACAAGCAATTGAGGATCAAAGCATTAATTAATTGAAAATTAAAGCCAAAAGGATAAATTAAATCAAAAGGATCAAATAATTATGCAATTGATTTTAATCAATTAGTTGTATAGTTAAATCAAAAAATGGGAGACATGGCTAAATCAATTAATAATTCCAATAATTCTCACCCACCACATATGGACAAAACTCAATCAATCAATTAGGTGAGTATTTTGATCACATGGATCAAGGAAGCCTTTGCTATCTCAACCATTCAAATTGGCTTTGCAATCTTGGCCACTCATTTTGTTTCTTTGTCCCAACATTTGAAACCGCTAACTCAACTCACCTCAACCACAAGTCAATCCAACTCACCTTCCTAATTTTAGTAATCCTTTAAATAGAGTGCATCAATAGAGTAAATCATCCATTATCTTAATGCATCATTGCTCTAGTGAATTTGGTCTAGGTTTTCATAGCAATTTGAGTCATTTGAGTAATTTGATCATATGTAGGATTAATTTCATGCATAATTGAGCTAGATTAGGGATAATTGCATCATAGATCATCATTCTCATTCTAGAATTGTCACTAATCAATGCTTGAATCTGAGAGCATTACTTTAGCTTTCTAGTTAGAGATCCATAGGATGCTTATTGTCTTAATTACAATTCAATTTGGTTAAATAGTTGTATTTCTTGCATTTGAATTGATATTTTGATGAACTAATCCTATGAAGGTATCTTTCTTATACACAGATAGGAGTGGCTTTGTCATGAACAGAAGAGTTCAGCGACAATTTTTTATTTTTCACTTATTTCATGTATGGTCCATAACCCCTGGGAATTTAGATTGTGCTTATAAAGTTTGGACCTTTTGTAATAAGTCTAATTGAGGTTGATATTTAACTAGGTTGCCGTGAGACCAGTAGCAGTACTGGTACAGAAGATCAAGTTTGCCACAGTAATAGATAACATGCATGAATGCTATAGTTACTTGGCAAGCAAGACCTAATAAGCCCCACCTTATTTGCCACCCAACATGTTTCCATGTTACTCTCCTTACTCCGTGAGCTGCTATATTGCATATCTATGTTTATGTGGGTGGTGAACAAATGCTTCCATTCAGCTGCTGGATAAGGGGCTGCTACTTCCACTGTAAATTTTGATTGTCATTGATCTTGACAGATTCTATAAATATATTGCTGCAATACCACCAAGTCCATTCACATGGTTTGTGGCAATACTGACTCTTGTTTTATTATCTGCGGTACTGGCAATTTATCTCTTAAAGTCCATGGAATTTCAATTTTTTTTTTCCATCTAAACAAAATATTGCACACATATTTACTGCAAAGTAGTATGGGCAGATTGGACAAGATGCCATACAATGCCACGCTGAACCCTACACAGTCTTCATGATTGGCTTTATCAAGATCCAGATCAATTCTCTGTTTGCTTATATTAGTGAGCCTTGTGTGATCCCCTGGAAGAAATCTTCAGATTGCTTGCTGTTGATAATTATAGTGTCGATTAGATAAAATATTGACCACACTATAATAGACAAATTATGAAATATATATATGAATAGATATTAATATTTATTATTGATATCTATTATATCCATATTTTTAATATAGTAAATATTATTATAATATAATAAATGATAATAATAATTATCATTATTATAATATAGCAATAATATTACTAAGTTGATTTTATAATATCTATTATATTAATACCGATTATACCAAATCATCTTCCTATCGGTATGTTATTATCATCAAGTATGATGGTCCATGTATTATTGTCATCGACTTACAAATGTCGATTGAGATATAAACTAATATACTAAATCGTGGGTTATTATAATTTCCGATGTTTATATTGTGGTCGGCATATTAATAATTGACGACAATCATGACTATTATTAATACCGATCACGTTAAGTATATTGTGGTTGGCATATTAATAGTTGTCGACGGTATATTATAAACCGTGAATGTCATCGGGTTATATATTATACATTACGGGTCGTGTGTTA
>MU224784.1:1981245-1992023 GCA_018584345.1 Thuja plicata | reverse complement strand
TCTGCATACACTCTGAATTCTTCTTGTGAAAATTAACATTGATATTGACAGAATTGACATTTATGTATATATTCAGCACTGCATACATAAACAGTTTAAATTGAAATTAGAATAATAAGCTTGAGATTTGGATCTGCATTATTACCAGACTCTTATTGTACGCAACATTTTGCTGCATTGGTTTGATTTAACCTGGGCAGAGCATGAAGTTTGTGTAGTAAATGTAAGTTGAATTCTCTATCTATATTCTTAATGTGCAACGGTAATATGGTAAAGAGGAGCAGTGTCAGGGAACAGGGAACGTGTTTCCTTTATTGGAGCAACATGTTCTGAGGGAAAAGATTTAATTACTCTATTGAGTCTATTATGAAATCTTTTATATCTCTGTTTTGCTAAAGGACACGTATATCTGTACATATAATGCAGTTGAAGTGATTTGTTAGAGAAGAAATGATTTGTTGCCAGAATTTGAAGTCATCAAGCATCTCTTATTTGGGGATGATGTATGTAAGACCGAGCTGAATTTGAAAAGTTTGTATTACCAACATGTGCTTGGCATCTCTGCATGGGAGGCAGAAGTGGAATTGACCTATTATAGTCAATTGGGATTGTATTGCTACCAGTGGACGTATTGTGGTCAATTGGTAATTAATACTGACACTAATCCAAGTAATAGTGTTTTAGGATTGGCAGCGAGTTGACTGATTAAAATGGTTGGAACTTGGAACAATGGTTTGCAAGCGAGATGCATATGTAAGTCTTTGCTGTGGCATGGTTAGCATCCAATCAATATTAAGTCATCAAGAATATCAAAGTCTTCAAGGGTAAATATTTAAGACCAAAGTTTTGTATGGCAATGTACAAGATCAAAGTTATATATGGCAATGTTCTGTAGCAACAATAGAAATATCTACTCTCTTAACACAAGTGGTTAGTCTTTGCAGCAATATACTTGTACGTTTTAACATCACTACAATCAAATGCTACTGTACTCACTGTCTGAAGGGTGAACACATATGCCTTTGCCCAAGCAAAATGCATTGCTCGTCAAAAGCTCAAGGCAAAGTTGCCCTTCCTTGAGAGAGTTACATTCTTCAAAATGGATCCTTCTCTTCTTCACAATATTTGTGGTTACACGAGTACTGTTTTTTGAATTGTGCTACTCTGGTGTCAATATACTGGTTACTTTAGGATAAAGAGTATGATTGAAAACAATGTTTAGTAAGTGCAAATTTGGGTGTTGTTTTTTCCGAGTTCAGTGTAATCCTGTGTCCTGCTTTCCTCCCTTCTTCCCCTTTGTTTTAAATTTTAAATTTAACTTTTTCATTTATTTATATTATGAAATTAAGAGTGTGGTTGCAGGAAGAGACTTTTCAATATGATCAATGAACTTCCAACAATATTCGAGGTTGTCAGTGGAGCTGCTAAGAAGCAAGCAAAGGAAAAATCTGCTGTAACCATAAATGGCAGCAGCAAAAGCAAGCCTACTGGGAAAGTGGTGAGTTCACGGAGTCTTTTGTTATAGTTTTCTACAATATGGTATGGGTTACAACATGCATAGTCTATGTTTGTATGACAACTATTGTTTTGCTGTACGATTGTTAACACCATATGCTAGAGTCGGGTGATTATCCATTGGTCAAAAGGTGATTAAATTGTCTTCTCTAATTCAGCAGCAACCACCTGAGCCTCGGGCAAACATGTCAAAGTCAGTTGTACCCAAAGATGAAGATGATACATTGGATGAAGAGGATGATGAGGAGCATGGTGATACACTTTGTGGAGCTTGTGGTGAACACTATTCCCATGATGAGTTTTGGATTGGTTGTGATATTTGTGAAAAATGGTTCCATGGAAAATGTGTAAAGATCACTCCAGCAAGGGCTGAACACATCAAACAGTACAAATGCCCATCCTGCAGTAACAAAAGGCCACGACCATAGGACATGGCCATAATCTTACTTTATTCGTTCTAATTGAAGAGTTGATTCTCTCTAATGTTTCCTCAAACATTGTTACTGGAGCTGCGGAAGTGCTTGCGTGTGCAGTGCGAATCTCTAACTTGCTATTTAGAAGTCATTTGAGTTCAGTCGGTTTCATTCATACTTTGACCATTGTCTTGGGAAATACATCATGCGACAGTCTCTTGAAATTGTTATGGTTGTTTGATTTTTGCGGTTGTTTTCATCACAAATAGAAGTTACCATTAGGTTTGCAGTAAGATATGATCGTGGCTATATTTACCGCACAAATATAATCTTCACGTGTTGTATGATAACACGTCTTCTGTTCCTTTTTATTGCCCATACTTCTTGCTCTATGACTTCATACATCTTGTCCTCTGAAAATAAACAGACATAGATGGTCTTCATTACTTGTCTCGTTGAGCATATTTTTCAACAGACTCCTAATTTTGTGCTCCTCGAGTGTTGCATAATTATCTTGTAGTGGAATTTAACTCCTGGCAATAGAAGTTGTGCAACATTTTAGTTAATTTGAAGGAGTCTTTGAACAGGTATTTTTGTGTTAATGTTATTCATTGAAGAGTACACAAATTTAGTTGGTTTTGATTATTTGTGTGTTGTGTTGAACATATTATTTTTCGATTGTCCTTCCTAATTTTGGCTACTGTTATGTTCACTTCTGTCAAACGAATTCATTTAGTATTTTAGTTGAAGTAAAGGGAGTCTCTAACTGATGGATTGTTGGATGAAAATTTATTTTTAATGTTATAACTAATTTTTTTAAGGAAACAAGTTTGGGTTGGTATGAAGGCAGCTAAAGACACTGATGGAGACAAGAATGAAAAGCAAAACATAACAATGATGAAGTGTTAGGTAATTGGGGCAAATTTAAACTTCAGAAAGATGAAGCATTTGATAAATGAATTATTTCATCATACTCGTGAATGCTTTACACAGTAAAACTAAAAATTCTCTCTGAATGTCCAAATCCATCTTATTTGTTTAGCTCATAACTTCCAGGCATAATGTGTTACGAAATTGCTATTGACTTTTGCCAAGGCTTCATTAACATTTGAGAAACCATCCATCATAGTCAATATATTGACATACGTCAGGAGGAGTCACTATCATGCTGGGCACTCAGTCTGTTCTAAATTAGAACTGTGATAAATGAAAGCCTTTTTAGCGTATCATTGCTATTTTCAGTAAAAGTCAATTGCAAGCAGTATATGAGGTATTTTACTATGGCTTTTGTGGTTGGATATTGGCCTTTTTTTTGCTGCCAGTAAAAGCTGAAGCCTTCATGAAGAAGGCACCCAGTTTCACATGCAAAAATGTCAAGTAAAAACACAGTTACAAGTCCAAGCGTTTGCTTCATTTAACAATGGTTAGTGATCAGGGATATGGTTAGAATTCAGGCTACTCGTGCTTCATCTGGAACTAGTCATATTGAATGTTCCATAATGTGGCATAAAAAGTAGCCTCGTTAGACTCTTTATTATATTTTCCATTAGAGATTACTTCTCGAGCAAAATATTCGAAAAGCAAGGTCATAACCAAAGGCAAAAAAATGTCAGGTGCAAAGGAGAGAAATGTGCATTATACAGTTTATCATGTTAGTTTACCTATCCCTCTTTTTTGTGGGTCCCAATCATGTAAAATTTTATAGCTTTGAAATACTAGAGTAAACAGAATTGTGATTGAATTTTGTTGGACTCTTCAGTTTTCAATCTTTCGTTTGCTTCCCCAAAGAATTATATTGGCAAACTATATTTCTATTTAATTGGAACAATTTTTTCTAATATTGTTGTATGCCTAATTTTGTTCTGAATAGATGCCGGTTACTTGGTTTTTGTTCTGAATAGATGCAAGTCGTTGTTCTTTTTCATTAGGGTCCGTAGGAAGGGTTTGTAAGTGTGAGCAAGAGTAGCAATAATAGTGTAAGCTCGCCTATATGAACTTTTTTTGAGCGTTAACTACTTTTTTTACACATGTTTTAAATTGATAAACTGCTTGAGTCTACTGTTATCTTTGTGATCCTATAGTATCTTACTTAGCTTTGATCGTAATCTTATGTAGAGACTAAAAAAAGTTTTGTACTTTGTCTCTTGGTCCATGAGATAGTTATTTTGAATATCAACAAATTCACGCTTTACAAAGACAACATTATGAGTTCCATTTGATTTGTACATTGTGTTATTTTTGAAGTTTTTATTATATCCTGTTTGACTTTGCATCCTGCATTATGTCTGATTTGAAGGAGTCCTCTAAGTTCTAGTAGTTTTTAATCATCAAATTCAGGCGAGTTTTTTGAAAATATTTTTGATTTTGTTGTCAAATTGATTTGGCTTGAAAAACTAATAAAATATCTATTCCAAACTGCATTATGTAGAGGTTCACGTTTCAAACTAATGTTGGCTACTTTTTCAAAAAGTTAACTGTAAATATACCGGCATGGAATAATAGAAATGTGTGAATAAAGTTGAAGCTGTACATTACACTAGGTTTCAAATAAACAAACGGTCCTCTCTTGGAATGCATTCATGAACACACATTAATGAATTGCTTTCGTACCTTCTTTATCAAAGGTTGTTGGGGTTTCTTCACCACCCTTGTTTGTTTCCTCGTCACAATTATCTAGGAATATATGTTTGGTATCCTCCTTAGTGAATATATACATTCCCTCAGCACATTTAGAGGAAAATTTCTAGTTTTAAGATATTTTCTACAATGAAAAAAAAGAAGATATTTTACATCTTAAGAGGAATTAAAATAGATTGTTTACTGAAAATCATGCTACCATTGATCTAGGGCACGAGAGAACACAATCAAACATTTTAATTTTTAAATGTTTTTGAATTGAAGCAAGTGAAGAAATGATAGCATGCAACAATAGGCAAAGTGCTAGGTTAAAGAGAGAGCAAGAATATTAGGAGAGACCTGTAAAAGTGGAATGTTCAAATTTGTGAAAAAATATCCAATATTCATGCGAATATCCATGCCTATATTTCTACTCTTTGTATATAAAATGTGTTTTCTTTAATTGAGTATCTATTACTAAAAGAAAATTGCATACATGTAATGACCTCGCTGGTCACAACATTACATCATCAACAGATTTACAATTTTAACCAAAAAACATAATCAGTTCGGAGCATGATAAAATCTACTTGATATTAAATATTACATATAATGTTTTTCATAATATATCATATTACTAATGCTATAATTCATTCTGATACTTGTCTTCTTCCTCATTTGAATCTCTGTTCTTCCTCTTACATCACCTCCTTTCCTTTTCCTTTGTCTTTGCTGTCCGCCTTAAGAATGTTTCGGCTTGCTTGGATTGAGTCCCAACTAGGCATGGCTCCAATAGGTTGGAAGATTCTCTCCCAACTTGAATTATCAGAATTCTGATGAGTTCCTTCCATATACCTGATTGCCTCATCTCTCTTTAAAGATCGGTGATGATCCTCCAACAATTTTTGGAACCCTATATGATGGTAATCTTAATGTCAATGTAACCTGTTCAACAATAAAATTAATTGCGAGTCTACAAAAAGATTCAGCAAGGAACCTATCCTTCCCCTGGTAACAGTGCTCATTTCTCCTTTTCCACAAGAACCGCACAATCTCAACAGACAAAAATAACCAAAATAAGTTACCACTGACAAACCCAAAAAAACATTCAAACCAAAATACTTTGTTCTCGGCATTTTAACCAATAATATTCCCCATGAACAGAATCCACAGTGACATAAAATTGACATTGAAAGAAAATATACCGGTAATCTTTAAGCAGACCACGAAATAGACAAGGGACTTGATAACCAGAAATGACCAACTTCTGTAACAACAATTGCCATCTAAAGCATGCCTTTTTAGGCTCTATTTTATTTGCCCAACAGCTCATCAGACCCTTAGACCACTCTTTAATGCCTAGATTCATTTTGCAGACTTTGTTAAGATGATCAAACACACAGAAGCTATAAGTTAAGACCTTGTATAGTTGGCAAGTTTTAAATTGCAGGAGGGGGGTGCCATACTTCCATTTTATATTACGGTATTCATCACTATTTTCCAAAATTTTAACTAGATTCTTTAGTGTATTGAGAGACATCATAATCACAGAATAAGTTTGTATATTTTTATCTTTCAAATTGTACTCATATTGAATATGTTCTCAAGTCATAACACAACTATTGTGAAATACATCTCTGATCTTGCTAATTCCGACATTGTTCCAAGCTTTTGCTGAGCATCCTTGTAATAAGGCTAAATGCTTATCATTATGTTTTAAGTTCCACCATAAGGACTTGAAACCTGTAAAAGTGTTTTGGTCCCTCATAATGGCTTTACCTCGTTTGATATTACCTTTGCTAATCTTCCAAGCCCTCCAAATGCTCTGAAAGACTCTAGGCCCTAATGACATTAGTTGAGCTTCCAAACAAAAGATCATGAAGATGCAGACTAACCTAGTATATAGCTTTTTTTAATTTTTTTTCTGCGACCGCCTTTAGGATATTAGTTCTGATTAACACCTTCCAAGGCTCATTGCCATTAATGGCTTTAACTATCCATTTACCTACAATTGTTATCCCTTGACTCTTTAGATCCTTAAGTCCATGATTCCCCTCATTTTTTGTAAGACACCACCAACTCCATTTGATTGCATCCACCTATTCTTTCCTTTACCATACGACAACAAAAACTTCCTTATACTCTTCTCTACTTCACCAATCTGATAGGAGGCAAAGAGCCATGCAAAAGCATAATAAATAGTGTACTAGGAGATAATTTTCTAGCATACTCCTTGCTAGGGGGAGAGAATTTCTATTCCATTTACCTAATTTCCTTTTAATTTTATCAAACATCCATTGCCACATATTAGGTAGTGATGGAGAGACAAAAAATGGAATTCCCAAACATTTGACATTTTTGTTTAGTCCTCTCCATTGCCATCTGACATCGGTAATCCAATCAAGAGGGTTGTTATCCTGTGTGAGGAGCACAAATTTACTTGGAGATAATTTAGCTCTAGATGTTATGCAAAAGAAATCTATTCTCTTCCTCAAATTTACGATATTGCAGTGTAACCCCGGTGCGGGGTTATGTTGGGACGGGGGACGCAGGACGATTTTCAGGTACGGGAAAAAAGGGCCTCAATTTCAGTACGACGGGGGTATGGCGGCGGGGGGACGAGAGGGGGGAGGGGCCAGAGGTGCTACATTCTATACATATAGAACTTGAAATGCTAATTATGAAATCGTGTTTCAATATAACATACCAAATTGGTTCTTGGAATCTTGAAATACTTGAACATAGCAAAATTGCAACATGAACTAGAACTATTGAACATTCAACATAGAAACATAGATGATAGTAACATACATACTAATAGACTCGTAGTAACATAATGATAATCATAAAATTATATTAGTTCTATGATTCTATCAAAGATTCAAAATTGATTGTTCAAATATGAAATATGATAATATCATAAAGATGATATGATTACAATGAGTAGCATGATATGAATCATGATTGATATCAAAATGAGTACCCAAGTACAGTCCTAGAGTACCCAAGTACAGTCTCGAAGTACCCAAGTACCATCCCAAAGTACCCAAGTACATTCTCGGAGTACCCAAGGGGTGCTGGGAGGGCAGCGACCGCGGTATGACGGTGCTTGAGCGGCAGTGGGGGTACTCCGGTACGCTTCTGATGCTATGACAAGAAGTGCTAGTGCCAGTGAGCAACCTTGCCTTATAGATCTTCCCAAGGAGAAGGATTTAGTCAATTCCAAATTAATATCCACTTTAGCATTTGCATCCTTGAAAATTACTTTAACCATTTTATGAAATTCCTCGGGAAAGCCAATAGCCTTAGAACAGTGAAGATAAAAGGCCATTCAACCCAATCATAAGCTTTTTCAAAATCAAGCAAGGGGAGGCCAACATCCCGCCCCATCATATTTCCCCAATTCAACCTTCCCAATTGGTAATTAAAATCTCCAAGATAAATCTACTCTTAATGAAACTTGTCTGTGTTTTGTTGATGACCTTTGGAAGGATATCAACCAATCTTTTTGCTAATGCTTTAGGAAGTATTTTGTATGAGACATTCAATAATGTGATCGACCTCCAATTTATAATGTTGCTTGAATCCCCTTCTTTTGGCAATAATTTAATAATGCCCCTATTGATCTTTTTGCTAAGGAATCTTTCTCATCTGCTTCCACATAGACCTCCATCAGATCCTCCACCACTCAATCCATATTAGACCTATTAAATTCAATTAGTAGAGCCACTCTTGGGGATTTCCCTTTCTTGAAAGATAGTATAGACTATGTAATCTCTTACTTAGTCAAGGCACACCCTAATCTACTGTCCATCTCTGGTGATATCTTTTTAGGAATTCTTCTACACATGCCTTGCGCCATTTTACATTCAAAGTTTAAGAATCATTCTTCTACATGTCTTGGGCCATTTTACATTCAAAATTTTGATCTTCAATAGTAAACAATTGCTTGTAAAATTTATGGAAGATCTCTTTTATTCCTTTTTCAAAACCACCATTTGTCCTCAAACGGTATTGGTCATATGGTCTCATTGCAAATTTTGCCCTTAAAACGTTAAATAAATATTTGGTGCCTTTTTCACCACCTTTGAGCTAGTTTATTTTTTCCCTTACTCTAGCTCCTTGCACTCTGACTCAATTTATGTTGAGTTACCTTCAAGTTCTCAATAAAACCTTCCTTGTCAGGATTCTCCTAAAGTTCTTTTTCTACTCTTAGTAAATTATCCCGCATCTTCACTTCCATGCTTCTTTTCTCCATTGCATTTCTTTTGCCCATAGTTTTCAACAATTTTTGCAAATTGTCCATGTGTGTATTCTAGTACTTCCTTGCTCCTTGATGTCTACATAAGCCTTTAGTGAGACATCTGATAGTTTTGATTCCATCCACACAACCTTTTTGATTCAATAGTTCTGTGTCTAGCTTAAATAGGCCTGTATTTTTTAATTATTAGGTTGGGGTTGGTTTTTTTTTTTTTTTTAAAAATATATATTTATTAGCCTTTTATCATAATTCTCACCATAATAGGACACTATCTGGTAAGGCTTTAGGTTAGACTTGCACACTATTTTCATTCCACCATCGTAATTAAGTTCTGAAACAGGCATCCAAGCCACTTTTACTCTCTGTAAGATTTCGATATGGTCTCGGCTGTAGAAAATGAAAAAGTGGCACAGAGTTGAAGGATGCTACGTTCAAAGTAGTTGCGCATGAATATTTATGACATGATGGTACTTTCAAAATCGGCTTCTGTTAAAAGCATTTCGTCCCTGATCGATCACTAGGATTGCCATCTCCTAATTTCTTCTGTAGTCTCTATTAACTTACCGTAAATCAAGAGAAATATTATAGAATGCCTCTCTTTCGCGCTTGGTATCTAGGGGAGAGGACTCGGTAGTTGAGCACCCTAACTTCGCGGTTCTCAAAAACTTACATGGAAATTTCAAATCACTCCCATTTTTTTACAACAGCTTACCTGGCAAGTCCCCTACTTATAACTAAGGTTTCAGGGCCACATCATCAAATACGATGCCACATCAGCATGCTTTTTGCCAATGTGTCCAAAACAGCCCCCCAAAAAAGTGAGACCAATCATAGTGCATTAGGGACCCCATACTTTTACAACTAATGTGGCATCACACTATTGGTTTCTTTTTAGGAAAAGGGACACATTTCATTCAATTATAGGTAGTCATCATTAGCAAAAACAACTTTAAAGTCATAACTATTGGTACAATGTTGTTAAAAATATTGGATATTAAATCAACAAGTGTGGGTATTTAATTAACAACTACTATCACAACTATTAGAACGCGCTCAACTACTGGGTCCTCTCCCCTAGTTATTTATCTATCATGTCAACTATGATGCCTAATTATAATTAAATACTCTATATTGGCTATCTATTATACTTCTAAACGTGTTATCAGTTTGAGATTTTTTTATGCTTCCTACACTGCTTATGTTTAGTTAACTGTACGACCTCCACTCCGATGTAGATTTCTTGGTGTTCACTGAGAATTTGAGCTCAAATGAAAATGTAGAGATTCGTTTCAAAGAGAGCTTGTAGGAACAACTGTTCAATCAATTCTCCTTCTGAAGACTAAACACCTCTCATTTCCTTAACGTTTATCACATGGAAAATGTCCACGGGGCATAAAATTTGCATTTGATGGGATATTTTGTTTGTATTTATTAATTAAATTTAAAATCACAAAATAGTAGACTGTGATTTTAAATTTAATTAATAAATACAACATTTTGTTTGTATTTATTAATTAAATATAAAATTACAGAATAGTAGACTGTGATTTTAAATTTAATTAATAAATACAAACAACTGTGATTTTAAATTTAATTAATAAATAAAAACAAAATGTCCCATTAGATGCAAATTTTCTGCCCCGTAGACATGGCCTATCACATGTTGCAATGGTACTATGTGACAAATGTGTCAATCATCATGTCACTCAATTTTTTTTTGATCTTCATAATCCCTTATGCTCCTTTTTCTTGTAGGGCAAAATGTATCATTGATCTTCTCTATTTGTTATAGATTGACTATCAATTGTACCTTGGTGTGCATGGATAGATCCAAAAAGCTATGGAAGGTCAAAGAGGGAAAACTCTAATTTATTTTTTTGTATATATATGTGTCCATTTAATATAGTTGAAACAAAACCCAAATCATGAAATATAATAGGATAGTTGTGTTTGCAAGAGAGAGAGAGAGAGAG
>MU224784.1:1956160-1981159 GCA_018584345.1 Thuja plicata | reverse complement strand
ATATAAGAGAGAGAGAGAGAGAGAGAGAGAGAGAGAGAGAGAGAGAGAGAGAGATTCTTTTATCTAGGGTTTTAGCTTTTTTCTTCTGTAAGCACTCATTCATTCATCATAATCAGTTCGATCCAATTTTATTCAATTAGTCAATACATTTATATCAATTATGCTTTTTTGAATTACTCTCTTTCTCAAGTTTGCATACCACAAGATCATGACATTTTCTTACAATGTATTTTATTTGTAGGTGAAATTTGAGAGTTGCGGCGTTCACTATCAACTTCAACATGGCATTAGAGGAACAAATATGTGACATTTTGTCCAAATTACGAGAGATCCATATTTTGAGGGAAAGTCAATATATCTTAGAACAAAACAAGTACATTTATTAAAATATCAAAATCAAAGAAATTAAAATAAATATTTTTGTGGGTGGCCATGCATATTGCATAAGAATCTGTATGACCATACGACCTTCTATTGACACAAGACCACCATTAGTACTCCTTCTATAACCACATGAACAAGGGTTTCTAATTTTTTTATAATTATATTTTCTAGAATTGTTTTTAGTAAAAAATCATTTTTTGAGAAAAAATAAAAGTAAAAAAAGTAAAAAGAAATTTATTTTTCAAAACGATTAAAAAAGTGTAGGGTTTATTTTTCCAGAGGTTTCCATTCTGTGACGAACATTTCCACTTCTTCTGGTGGTTGCTCCTTAAGATCCAATGACTTCAAAATTTTTTGGCCATCCACAACAAAGGGAATATTTTGTGTAAGAACATAATCTCTAGCAAGAATATCTTTAGAACATAATCTCTAGCAAGAATATCTTTTGGAATATTTTGCCTCCCACACAAATTTCAACAATTGATGTTGAAAAATCTAGCCTCCACATTTAGCAAAACTTGGCAACAATTTTTTGTCAGCACATAATATCCTGATTGTACGACTATCATATTTCGTTTATCGATAATTTTTTAGGAAAACTAAATGTATTTTTTTATTAGAAAGGAATATTTTGAGATTATTTTGTATTGACATCAACATGACATCAGTTGTATGGTAGGCCACTTGCCCTCATTTAGCCTAAAGAAGTGTTTTTTCTTTTCTTTTTTCCATAACGTGGGAATACATTGTCAAAATTGATAAAATGATATATCATTAAAAAATTGGTTTTGAGCACTTTCTTGTGGTGCGGAGTAGATTTTTCTCTTGGTTCATTTTATTTTCAATCGAAGTCAAGCCATCATTTTCTATTTATGAGGTCACAACATTTTGCCAGTATCTGTGATTTTCTCAAATCTTGCAATGTCGGAAAGGTATTTCAAAGCTCTTCAAATCTATCTATGCACATTTTCCATAATCTACCCTAGGTACATTTTATTTAGTTTTTTTTTTGTTTTTGTAGTTTGGTCAATCACTAGGAAGTTTTTACACCTAGGAAGGATTTATTTGCATGAGATGAATTTATTTGATTCGCTTTACATGCATTGACGTTATTGGTCTTTGTTATTTTCATTTGAGGAAGTATCATGGGTTTTTATTTCATCCTTTTGTCGTCACTGTGGAAAAAAGATGATGTTGAGTCTTGACCAAATGGCATCGTGACACATCTCATGTGGCTTAATCCTTTTCCTTATATATATGGATTCACACCTGAACCAACCAAAAAGGGTAGATCAACTTGGGGTAATATTAATGACCATGATCAAACCATTTTGCTTTGCAAGTGGATGTTCCAATGTCTCCAATATTCTAACCCTCGAGCTCCTTCAAATTTGAGCACATGTGGTTTAGAGATATTACCTTCTTGCCTCATTTGGAAAATTGGTGGAAGAGTGTTCCTTTCATCCAAGGTTCAAGAATGTACCAGTTTTGCAAGAAGCTTCAATGGCATAACTCTCAGATCAAGGAATGGAATAGACAAGTGTTCAAAATAATTTTTAAGACTAAGCATGAAATAAAAGAAAGAACTAGAGAACTAAATGAAGTTATTATTCAGAATGGTATCAATGACTAGCCTACATACAAAAAACTGATTTGAA
This sequence comes from Thuja plicata, assembly GCA_018584345.1. Lineage (NCBI taxonomy): Eukaryota > Viridiplantae > Streptophyta > Pinopsida > Cupressales > Cupressaceae > Thuja > Thuja plicata. Next base: position 1,979,117 of record MU224784.1, on the reverse strand, counting down.
TTTGTAGCTTTAAGAAATGCTACAAAGAGAGGAGATATAGTGGAAGAAAAATTTGAGGGAACTATGGCTTCAAGAAGGTGATTGAAACACAAAGTCTTTCACTTAGCTACTAAAATGAAGAGATCCCTCAATATCATATCTCAGATTAAAAGTGCCTCAATGGAGATCATCACATATAGGGACAAAATTCAATCAGAGGCTGTCTATTTTTACTCCTTGTTCTCAGACTCTATGAGCAGAGAGATTGATTTAGAATTGGAGATTCAAGAGGTAATTCAACACATACCCTCTTTGGTAACAAATCAAGATAATTTAAATTTTCTAAAGCCATTTTCTTTAGAGGATATTAGAAAAGTAGTTTTTTCTATGCATCCCGACAAAGCTCCAATCCCAGATGGCTTCACTTCACTTTTCTTTAAAAAATGTTGTGACTTTTTTTGGACTAGATATATGGAGAGTTGTGGAGGAGTCTAGGGAAAATGGAAACATCTTGAGGCAATTTAACACAACACTTAATTACATTAATTCCCAAGATGCCAAACCCATCCTCCATAGAGTTCATACCTATTTCTCTTTATAACACAATTTACAAAATTATAACAAAGGCTATTTCAACTAGGAAGGCCCTTATTATTTCTAAGATTATTTGTCAGCAACAAAGTGCTTTTGTCCCAGGGAAGGAAATTTCAAAAGGTGCATTGGTGGTCCATGAAGTGGTACATTCAGTTGCATCTCACAAGTTGGAGGCTATGATAATAAAAATGGACATGTTAAAGGCATATGATAGAGTCAATTGGCAATTTTCTTCACAGAGTACTACTTAGATTTATTTTTTCTAAACAATGGAGTAAATAAATCTTATCTTTTATATCGGGGGACAAATTTTTAGTTATTATTAATATCAACCCCTTAGGTTTTTTCTCTTCATCTTAGGGAGTTCACTAAGGGGACCCTCTCTCTCCCCAACTTTTTATAAGTATGGTAGAAGCTCTAAGTAGGATGGTCATAGCCCAACACAACTCAAAAATTTGGATGGGAATCCCAATTCCCCAAATTCAATTGGTAGTGACCTGTTGATCATATATGCTCACCATCGTATGTTCAGATCGTTCTTCCTCATAGTTTCCAGTTGAGCACATATGTAGAGTTAAATCTTACACAATGGATCAGATCAAGCATATCAATGTAATATTCCATAGGCTACACCGATATGGTATTGCTGTACTTTAATAGAGTCTAGGACATGCTTTTGGCAAGACATGTCTATGGTCTCACCGAAATCCAAAGAAGGGTCTTCATTGAGTTTTAGGGTTGCATATCGATACAACTGGCCTCATATCAATACTATCGAAAATGGGACAATCTTGGCGCTTGATAGTGTTAGTTACACCAATAAAGTTCATCGATGTAACTCTTGCCGATGCACAATTAAGGATCTGGGTGATCCATGATGTGTTTTGGCAAGCCATCTTTGGATCTTTTCGAAACGGTCTTTCCTCGGGCCGCTGGTGTAGGTCTGGCCAACACAAACATGAGAAAGAACCAATAGAGAAGTTGGTTATCGACGAGGCCATTCTTAAGTCTTTTCAATGAAGTTCATCGACATAGATTTGACTGTTGGAAGTGACAAAATCTTGCGGGCTGACAGTGCAAGTTATGCCGATGGGTTCCATCGGTGAATGTCTCATCGATAGGTTAATATCATCCCCTTAGGTTTTTTCTCTTCATCTAAGGGAGTTTGCTAAGGGGACCCTCTCTCTCCCCCAATTTTTATAATTATGGTAGAAGCTCTAAGTAGGATGGTCATAGGCCAACACAACTCAAAAATTTGGATGGGAATCCCAATCCCCAAATTCAATTGGTAGTGACCTGTTGATCATATCTGCTCATCATCGTATGTTCAGATCATTCTTCCTCACAGTTTCCAGTTGAGAAAATATGTAGAGTTAAATCTTACAGAATGGATCAGATCAAGCATATCAGTTTAATATTCCATAGGCTACACCGATATGGTGTTGCAGTACTTTAATAGAGTCTAGGGAATTCTTTCGGCAAGACATGTCTATGGTCTCACTGAAATCTAAAGAAGGGTCTTCATTGAGTTTTAGGGTTGCATATCGATACAGCTGGCCTCGTATCGATACTGTAAAAAATGGGACAATCTTGGCGCTCGATAGTGTTAGTTACACCAAACAAGTTCATTGATGTAACTCTTGCTAGTGCACGATTAAGGATATGGGCGATCAACGAAGTGTTTTGGCAAGACATCTTTAGGTCTTGCCAAAAAGGTCTTTCCTCGGGTTGTCGGTGTAGGTCTGGCCAACACAAACATGAGAAAGCACCAACAAAGAAGTTGGTTATCGATGAGGCCATTCTTAATTCTTTCTGATGAAGTTCATCGACATAGTTGTGACTGTTGGAAGTGAAAAAATCTTGCGGGTTGATAGTGCAAGTTATGTTGATGGGTTCCATCGGCGAATGTCTCATCGATAGATTTAGCTACGAGGAGGATGGTGGATTTGCATTAGCGAGTGTTGTGCCGATGGGTTGGCTGCGGGTGGACGCTGAGATTGTTCAAAGGGTCATTAATGTATGTTACACCGATGAGTCTTTTTATTTGAATAGCTTGTATTGTCAGAAGTGACCAAATCCAATGGGTCGACAATGTGCTATACATATAAGTTCTGTCAGGGGAGATCGACTGTGGTTTCGCCGATAAATCCAAGGGAAATGATGGAAGCACTATCTTCGTCGGAAGAATTTCTTTGAGCTTCACCAATGTTTGATGGTATTTTTGTAATAGGTCATTTCATTCATCAGAGGTAGTTGGATATTGGGGAGGCTTTCTCCGATGGTCATGGCGGTCAGTTTTGGCGCCAACAATGAAATTTTTATGGGTGTAACTCTCAACGATAACATGTAGAGCATTAACAATTTGTGGTTGTCCCAGCGCCCATTCTGTTCTCATTAATTTGATTAAATTTCTTGCTAGGCGGTGCCTTTATGATAACATATGGCTCGATATTGGACCCCATACACCAACAAAGTACACAATGATGACTTTTTGGATCCATATAATTTATTACTGGGGTCACTTCTAGTGCAAAGGTCACTTCTTGTGGTTGCAAATATCCGAGAGTCACTCCTACATGCCACCAGAGTAATTATCGAGTACTTACAGAGGGATGACCTTTCATTTTGTTGCTAGGGTATTTATTGTTTGGCCCTTTTTGTAATGTGTGGGTGCTCGACTTGTAGACTAGATATCCTTATGGTCTAATATTTCTATAACTCAACCCAAGAAAGGGTTTGAACCGTAATGTCTTACCAGAGTTATGCTTGATATCATAAAAGGAAAAGATGTACATATTTTCAAGATCTCTTCTCTGTTCTTTGGCATAATTCTTTCTCTATAAATGTAACAAAGCCTTGTCTGAATTTAATATCATCATTGTTTACCTATTCTGAAATCCAACTATTTAGTGCATTCTGCCTACATATTTGGATGTATTTCATCATCTAAAGTCCTCTATGTTGTGTAATTTTAGATTGATTCAATATTATCTAGTGAATAGCTGTATTCCTTATATGATCAAATCAATCTCTTACCTTCATTTTGAACTAAGGTTGATAAGTATTTGAAAAATGTAGTTTATGATTCTATTGAGTTCAAGTGCAGTCTTGGGCAGGAGGAAATCAAAACTTTCAATTTAGTACATCACCCCATTTCATTTCAAATTATCTTTCTTTCCTTTTTCCCACCCAGCCATTAGATTCTAGGTGCACCCAGATTGTAAGGGAAGCCAACCTTCTCCGAAGATTCAATCTCATTGATCAAGTCCCAAATTGAGAGATTGTTTCCATATTTCACAAGCTTGTTTAGGTCACTAACCGTCACCTAAACAAGAGTGAATTTTTTTGTGATAACATGACCCATTGTTTATTTACATATGCAATTGTTATGTTTGGGGAAGCAACTGTAAGAGAAGCTAATGTGATTATAAAAAATCTTTAGTTGTATTGCAGAGTTTCAGACCAAACAATTAATTCAACAAAGTCAAAATTTTTTCTCTTGCACTGCTCCCCTTTGCTTTCAAATCGTGTCCTTAACACCCTTGGCTTCAAACAAGAAAAGATTCCTTGCAAGTTGTTACCCAAATTTCCCATCCTGTCCAATTTTGGCTACAAGTGGAGTAAATGAGGCTCCCACGAGGGTAGAGCCCAGCTTGTATGGTTTCTATCAAGTTCCTAGTCTTTTCCTTGTTCTCTGCATATTTTTAGGCCTAGTTTGAACCCCTTCATGTCTTGAAAACCCCATGGAAGTCCCTTAAACCCTAGCTCTATGGTGGCCATTCTAATTCTTTGTTACTTTTTGTGCCACTTAAGTTCTTATTTTTGTCATGTGCTTTATCGCCTTGTCTCTTATCTCCTAGTCTCCTAATACCCGACGGTTAGTCACTAACATTTAGCGATCTGGCGACGCGGTCAAGTCTTGGCACTTTTTAGTTACTCCTAATCTCATAATGAAAAGGTTAAGTTATGAAAGATCTCGATATTTAGCACAGGCCGTTGATGCAAATAAGATCCTGTGGTTGTCGCTTGATCTCCAGATAAAATTAGAGTTAAAGCAAAGATTCATCGACTTGGAGATACAAAGGATTTCAAGTACCTATGGTTAAAGATGAGTTAAGACAAGGGTCAGATGAATCATATCGACGGTCGGCGCGATGCCTTAAATGCTGAGATCAAGATTGAAGATTCATTGAGGCATCACGCTTTGTTGATGCGTGTCTGCGGTGAGCCATTCTCTAAGTGGAGTATGATGTCATCTTGCAGGGAGGAATCAGATCGGACGGTCGTCGCAAAGCCTTTATCACCAGATCAAACCTGAATATTCTTCAAGGTATTGCATCATTGTGCCACGTGGACAGTGGGGTCACCTTTCTGCGAGGTTTGAGGGAAGTTAATCTGCAGTTAAGTTTCAATGTATTGTGCGGTCAATGCTTTCCCTCGATGGCCAAGATGAAAGTTTTTATTCATTAAGCCATTACGAAACGGTGACACATGTCCTTCCCAGTCAAGTGGGGCCTGCAGTTTTGATGACAAGGGTTGATTTAATATCTGATTTAGTTGATATTCATCCTACGGTGGGCGCTATGACTTAAAGACAAGATACTCAAGATCTAATGTTCAAGCCATTGTGCCGTGTCGACGCGTGGTAGGTTCTCAAAACCTGGGCCCGTCTGCGGGAAGTTAATCTTTGAGAAGGTTCCTTTTGATCATGCGGTAGGCATTATGCCTTAAGACCAAGATGCATGATAGATAGTCATTGAGCGATTGTGCCATCATGCTACATTTTCATGTTGGGGCCAAGCCGAAGTCAAAAAGAAATAAGGTAAAGATTGATCAAGTCATATTTGACCATGTAGATGGCGCTTTGCCTTAGAGTTAAGATGATAGATAGATAACGTTTGAGGCATTGTGCCAAGGTGACATCTAGCACTGCTGATGTCATGTGTCTCGAGTTTAAAAGAGGTAAAGACGTAAGTTTGTAAAGATCTGACAATGGGCATGAAGGCTTAAAGACAAAGATGAAGGTTTTTAACCATTGAGCCATTGTGACCGCTTGCCACGTCGCAAAGTCAAATATGAAGTCAGCGCCAAAGCTAAGATAAAGATAAATCAAGTCAAGATAAATATGACGGTGGGCGTTATGCCTTAAAGGCCAAGATGAAGGAAGTTATTGTTCAAGGCATCGCACCTGCTTGACACATGGCAGATCTGATCCTGAGCTCGCGGGTGACTTAAAGGAGATCAAAGACTATGTTTTAAAGTTGATAAAGATTCAAACCTGGGCCGTCGATTGGGTATTTTTGTGCCACCTGTGACCATTTGCGTTTAAATTCAAATATTCAAATATCATTCTCAGGGTTTTAATGGTGGTGGCAACATGTTCCAAATTACAGAGAAGGTAGATGGATCGAGCAGATCTGTCTACTCGAATTTATGGCGATGAGAGATATCTTCGAGGCTAATATGATCTTCTGAGATATTTCCCGAGTGTATTAATGGACAGACTTGACTATTTTAGGGTTTCTGTATTGTTTAATGGATATCTATTGTAACACTAATTCTTCCCTAATCTAATCATATGGATTGACTCCTGAGCATGTTTGCTAGGGGAGGTTGTATATAAGTGTTTTTAGAGGCTTTTGTAGCTAGTTTTCCGGGCTTATGCAAAAATTTCTGTGGCATTCTCTCTGCCCCCAAGTTTTCAAGTGTTTGTAATTTCTCATTGAGATTCAGATTATGCAAAGACTCTTTGTGACATATTCTCTGTCCCTGGGTTTTCTTGTCTGTATTTCTCTTATTGAAGCACAACATAGTGACTAATATTGGAGAAAACTTGGAGTTATTGAGCCCTCTTTTTTTTCTGCATCTCTGTGCACTATTGTGGATGATTAATATAGATGATCTTGTGGATTTTGTTCACCCCTGTCATTTTGTCTCATTTCTGTGCCTATTTGCTAGAGTGGATGTTTGTTTGCAGGTCATAGTCCAAGTCTATTCCTTGGAAAAGCTATTCTTTATAAAATCTTTTCTTTCCCTAACTAGTCTCTTTTCATCTCAGACATCTCTATGAAACACTTTTTGCAAGCCTATTCAGGGATTCATGCTTGTCTTGACTCAGATATTTCATGCTAATGCTTACTCATTGTGTTATGATTCATGCCATTTCCGGTGTATCACCTTTTAGATTAAGTTTTGCTTTATTGTCTTTTAGTTCTCCTTCTATCCCTTTTCCTCCCAAGTTTATTGTTGAACACCTAGATTTGCACCCTTACCCAAGCTCTCGTAGTCTTGGTAATCTAGTGTAACATGGGAATTGTCTCAAGGTTGTGGGACCTTTTTCTAACCGAGACAAGACCTCCAGGTTCTAGGTTGGTTCCTCTTGATATGTCACCCTAATTTGCTTCCTAACATAAAAGTAAATTCTTGAGGGAAAAGGGATAAAAGGAATGCATGAAAGGGAAATATCTGAAAGCAAATTATCCTACTAGGTGATACACCGAAGGTAACTTGAATCATAACACATTAACTAATCTCAACATGAAACCTTGGATCCAATAGAACACAACCTTCTAGATAGGCTTGCATAAGTATTTCATAGAGAGGTCTGAGATAAACATAGGCTATTCAGGGAAAGAAGTAATTTCACAAACAATAGCATATTCACTATAAGTAGACACAGACTATGACCTTTAAACAAACATCCACTTCTGCAATTAGGCACATGAATGCGATAAAATGATAGGGGACTGAAGAATATCCACAAACTCATCTAAATCAGATCATCCACAATAGTACACAATATTGCAGAAAGAAAGAGGGCTCATGAACTCCAATATCTCTCTGAAAAATCATTCAATATGTTCTAATTCAGTAAGAGAAATTTAGACAAGAAAGCCCAGGGATAGAGAAAATGTCACAAAAAGCCTTTGCAATATCTGAATATCAATGAAAGATTACAGATTGTAAAAGTTAGAGGGCATAAAAATTCCCACGGATAACTTCTAAGCAAGGGAAACTCTGAGCTCTAAAAGCTCCCAAAACTGATATATATACTCCCCAGCACGCAGGCTTGGAGTCAATTCGATCATATTAGGGTTACAATTGATTGCAATAGAATAATTTAGAAAACCCTAACACTGTCAATTTTACTCATAAATGCATCGTAAACATATCTTTGATAAATCATGTAGAAGTTGAGAAATCCAACTTCACAGATCGCCAAGAACACCTGCATGCAAATAACCTATTGCTGAAGGGAAACCAAAGAGACAGAAGCATAGGTTTGGAAAATCTCAGCGGAGTGAGAGCAAATTGTATTCTAAAGTAATGAAACAATAATTACAAAAGTTCAACCTTAAAGGTGAACAAAACCCTAAAAAGATAAAAGCTAGGTTGTGCAATATAATTAATATAAAATATTAATTATATGCACCTAAGAGATAGCTTAAGTGAAAATAGAGTACATAGACAACTTAATAATTAAATCAACATGATCTAATTAATAAGTGACGATAAATAGATACTCTAACACCCCCCCTTAAGCGAAGCTCAGGAGGTAAGCTAACCTAGCACAACTATGAAAACAGGAAGAGAGGGTCCCTACAACAAGGCCTGATCAGGTACCCAAAATAAGGAAATCTCTATGAACCGGAGATAAAGGAGAAAAACCAGTGGGAAAAACCCCTCTCCAAAAAGAGATAAACAAACATGCTGAAAAAACATGAAGGAAGGCCTTAACAAGACCCCCCAAGGACAACTTCCGTCACCCCAAGCATAGAACGCAACTGAAGATAGCACGGAGATGCAAAAGGTTTGGTGAAGATGTCAGCAACCTGCGCGTCAGTGGGAATGTACTCCAAAGTGAGAACACCATCCTGAATCTACTGACGAATGAAATGCATATGAAGCTCAATGTGTTTAGTGCGCTGATTCTCCACTGAGTTGCGAGAAATGTGAATAGCACTCTAATTATCACACCACAGAACAGTGGGACGATCAGGAGGAAAGCCAAACTTAGTCATCAACTCTCGAAGCCATAGAATCTCCTGACTAGCATGCACTGCTGCTCTGTACTCAGCCTCAGTAGATGAAAGTGTGCGAGCATTTTTCTTCTTGCATGACCATGTGATAGGACCAGAGGCAAGACAAAAAACAAAGCCAGAAGTAGACTTCTGTTCATCAACATCACCAGCCCAATCTGAGTCAGTGAAGCCAATAATGTGAGGAGCCCCTGATGTGTAATGAATGCCATACATAAGTGTGCCATGAATGTATCTCAAAATACGCTTGGCAGCTTGCCAATGACTCTCATGAGGCTTATGTGAGAACCAAGAGACTAGACCAACTACAAAGGAGAGATCAGGACGAGTGTGTGTTAGGTATAGCAAACTGCCAACCAATTGCCGATACAATGTAGGATCCACTGAAGGCGAAGTGCAAGAGGTAGACAAAGTAACATCTGACTGAAAAGGTGTGGGAGCAGGCTTGCAATCAAGCATATCAAAGCGCCAAAGCATGTCAAGAGCATACTTCTGCTGGTAAACAAAGATCCCAGTAGGGGAATGAACAATCTGCAGACCTAGAAAGAAGTGTAATAGACCAAGGTTAGTAATCTCAAACTGCTCCATCAATGCGTGCTGAACATCTTGAATCATAGAAGATGAGCTACCTGCGATGAGAAGATCATCAACATATAGCACAAGGATCAAAACCTGATCCTCAAGATGCTGAATATAGATTGTAGGATCGGAATGACAGCGTGTGAAGCCTGTAGAAAGCAGAAAGGAGTCCATATTCTCATACCAAGCCCAAGGGGCCTCTTTGAGACCATACAAAGAATGCCGAAGTCTGCAAACCAAGGAGGAATCCTGCACAAATCCCTAAGGCTGCTCCATGTAAATCTCCTCAGTAAGATCACCGTTGAAGAATGCACTCTTCACATCCATCTAAAAAATGGGCCATCCCTGAGAAGCTACGAGGGATAAGACAAGGCGAATAGAGTTCATCTTGGCGACAGGGAAAATGTCTCAGTGTAATCAATACCCTCAACCTGTGAAAAACCCTTTGCAACAAGACGTGCCTTATACTTATCAATAGAACCATCAGCAACAAACTTAGTATGATACAACCACTTGCATTGCGCTGACTTTCTTCCCTTAGGAAGAGAACAAAGATCCCAAGTATGATTCTTCATCAAAGAAGAATACTCCTCCTCCATAGCACTGTCCCACTCAATATGTCCTATCACTATCGCAAATGTCTAAAGATCACCACAAATAGCATGACTCAGGAGACTAGAACCCGCAATATGAGACCGGGTGCGATGGGAAGTGGAAGGGTCACCAGCCAGAGATCTTGTAGCGTCAACTGCAACACAAGCCCATCTAGGCATCAGTGGAGGGTCCTGTGGTGGAGGTAAATGGGGATCACCAAGATCATCATCCTCATCATCCTAAAAAGAAACTAGAAGAGATGAGGGAGTAGTGGTAAGTGAAGTAGACTTTGGAAGCAGGGTATCTACTGTAGGAAGGCGCTCATCAAACTGAACATCTCGTCAAAAGATGACCTCTCTGGAATCAGGATCAAATAACTTGTATGCCTTAACATCCTCGCAGTAGCCAACAAAAATGAGGTGTCAGCTCTTCTGCTCTATTTCTCTCCTCCGAGCGTCAGGCACAAATTCCCATTCTTCACTACCAAAAACTCAGAATGAAGATACATCAGGCTTGACATGAGACCAAGCCTCCTCAGGAGTCATATGTCAAACTGCCTTGTGAGGCATCCGATTCTGAATATATTTGGCACAATTGACTACCTTTGCCCAAAAGGATGAATCCATGGACCTAGACTGTATCATACAATTAGCCATCTCCCGAAGTGTTCTGTTCTTTTGCTCAGCCACACCACTCTGCTGAGGGGTGTAGGGCACTGAAAACTGATGCTGAAGACCATATTCAGAGCAAAAATCCCTGAAAGATTGGTTCACATACTCCCCCCATTATCTATGCGTATCCGGCGAATAGAAAGACCAGATTTCTTCTCCAAAAATGTCTTAAAGACTCAAAATGAATCAAAGACATCAGACTTGTACTTCAAAAAGTACACCCATGTGCGCCTGGAGAAGTCATCAATGAAAGTAAGCACATATCTGGCACCAGAAAAAGAAGGAGTAGGAAATGACATGAGGTCACTATGAATCAACTCCAATGGTGGCAAAGCACGAGTAGCTCGGCCATGAGGAAAAGGATCTCTATGTTTTTTTCCAAGGACACAACCTTGACAAACCCCATCAGTGCAAGTAATCTATGGAAGCCTAAGAACAAGTGCATGTGTGCTCATCTGTTGAAGATATCGATAATTGACATGGCCTAAACATTCATGCCAAAGTCTGCTCACTGAATCTGCATGTGCTATAAGACAGGAACCTGTGCCAGTAGAAGACTCAAATCCATCAAATCTATATAGGTGGGATGCAGTGTCAACACTCCCAGTAGCCGCAATCATATCAGAAAAATGTAAGTCCCGAATAACCACATCATGTGGTGAGAACTCAACTGTCTTACCAGAGCCAGAGTGGCAAATCTGATAGATAGACAATAGGTTCGTTGAAATGTCAGAGACAAAAAGAACATCCTAAAGAGAACCCCCAGCTAATGCAACAGAACCAGAACCCAAAACAGAAAGATGAGATGAGTTCCCAACAACAATCTGTGAAATAGCACAAGGAGCAAGTGAGGTGACCAACTGCTGAGTGTGAGTCATGTGGTGAGAGGCACCGGAATCAAGAATATAGGTGGGCCCAGAAGTCGTTGCTTGTGCAGTAAGAGCATGACCTTTCCCTGGAGGGGAGGATGTGGACTGAGGAGCTGAAATGTGATGCTCCTGCATGGCTTCCTCTAAAGCCTCCAAACTTTTCCAGCACCTAGAAACATGATGTCCATCCTTTCCAAAAAAGCTGCAGGTCTCAACTGATTTCTTCTTAGTCTTGGAGGTAGACTCAGTAGACTTCGAAGAAGATTTACCCTTGGAAGGGTCAGCTGGAGGTTTGTAATTAGTTTTCTGTGCAGGTTTGGAGGAATACTCATTGCCTACTGAATCTTTCTTCGGTTTGGCTTTCTATTTTAGTTTCCCCTGTGAAGACTGAGCAACCAATGCTTGGCTAGAAGAGCTAGAAGCATCCATCTGTTGGATCTTTGCTTGTTCCCATGTCATTCGATCACATAATGTCTCAAATGAAGGCATGGTGTGTCTAGTACCCAAAGCATCCATGGTGGAGTAGAAAGTAGAAGAAAATATCTGATACTGTCCTCTCAACTTTGAGAGTATCAGGAGGATACACTCATCATTTGTCTTGTTTCTCCCACATCCCTGCAAAACTAAGCGCAGAGATTTGAACTTCATCAAGAAGTCCTCCATAGTGGGAAAGCTGGTAGGAGTCAAAGTGGTCAGCTCTGCATCAAGATGTAGTTCTCGAAACTCATTCACTGTACCAAATAAATCTGAAAACTTGCCCCAAATGGCCCTAGGAGTTGTCAAACCATCCAGGTGAAAAAGGAGACTGTCGGAGATGTTCAATGTAATCAAGCCCATGGCTTCATCCATTTTATTCCTGTGCTGAAGAACCTCAAAAGGATGCTGCAGGACAGGTTGGTTTTCATCTAGACATGACCATAAGCCACACAATATGAGTAGCCTGGTCATGTGTTCTTTTCAGGTGTGGTAATTGTGCGGTGTCAGCCGGGCCACAAAGGGGTCCAACATTGAGAGAAGAAGATGAAAGTAGAAGGGTCATTTTTGAATGTAAATGATAGAAAGAAAAATCACCCCCCACAATGTATAATTCTATCCCCTGTACAACAAAGAAACAATTAATGAAAGCACAAAAAACAAGAAGAAAACCTGGATGCCAGATGCAAAGATGGAGGAAACAGAAGCCTCTACTTCAATGCCAAAAAAGAGGGATAACACGAGCGAATCAACAATCAAGACTAGCACCATTGTGTCCAGCTCAGAAACACCTTTTTGACAATGTTTCATTTTTTAAAAATGGACACCGTATGCTCAAGTTATGGCCAAAAAACTAACGATGCCTAAAAAAAACAACTCTCTGGAAAAAATCAGACACGGGAAAAAATTTGACGGTCAAACGGCCATCGCCCGTCTGCGGCAAAAAATTTGACAGTCGTATGGCCATCGGCCAAAATTTTTTATCAATTGCCAAAAAAATTCAAAAGTTGCTGGAAAAAAAATCTAGCAGGGTGACGTCAGTAGTGACATCACCACTGTGTTGTTGGCGGCAGCAGGTGGCGGGCCGCCGACGGAGGTGGTGACTAGGTGGCTCCTGGGCAGAGACTGGGCGACTCCTGGGTGGCAGCTCTGGTGGTCGATGGGCGGCGCGCCGGCTGGGGTCGGGCACAGGCCGGGCTGGGTGGCGCACTCCGGTTGCGCTCTGGCAGCACCCAAAAAATGTGCAAAAAAGCATTTTTAAATTTTTTTTTTGAAACTCGTGTCATACGGCTTAGGAGGGAGAAAATTTTCCTCTGGGATCATTGTGACCAAAACCAGCAAACTTTATATGTATTTTGACTCTCTCGGGCCTTTTGAATGCAATGGTGGAGTCTGTTTTGGCTCAAATGGCTCCAGAAAATAGCGCCTCCTCCAAAATGAAGAAAAAACCCCAAAGAAGATGTGGCTTTCATTTGCGACTCATGGATTCAAAAAACCCTCAGACCAGGTAGCAGCAGGGAAGCTTTGATACCATGTAGAAGTTGAGAAATCCAACTTCACAGATCTCCAAGAACACCTGCATGCAAATAACCTGTTGCTGAAGGGAAACCAAAGAGACAAAAGCACAGGTTCGAAAATTCTTAGCGGAGTGAGAGAAAATTGTATTCAAAAGTAATGAAACAATAATTTAAAAAGTTCAACCTTAAAGGTGAACGAAACCCTAAAAAGATAAAAGCTAGGTTGTGCAATATAATTAATATAAAATATTAATTATATGCACCTAAGAGACAACTTAAGTGAAAATAGAGTACATAGACAACTTAATAATTAAATCAACATGATCTAATTAATAAGTGACAATAAATAGATACTTTAACAAAATCAGATATATCTCTGAAATCCTTCCTACCACCATAACTGTGCCTCTACAAAGTTGGCCGATCCATCTACTTCTCTGCAAGTCATTTCTGTCATAACTTCTGAGATCAGATATTTGAATTTTTCCTTTAAATATTAAAACCCTAACGGTCATAGGTGGCGTGGATATCTATATTGACGGCTGAGATTCAAATCTAATCTTATTTTAAAATGTAGCCACAGGATCCTTTTATCTAACCAGGCACTGCATCATAACCTCAGGTCACCCTTTTCTCTTTGTCACTGAGTCTCCGATCTTTTCACTAACCTTAGTTCCTTCCTGAGACTTGGCGATTACGTACATCTTTTGCATTGCTTTCAAACCTTCACTTCACTTTGACTATCCTCCTTAATCATGATTCACTGAAAACTTTATGTCTCCGAGTCGCTGAATCATTCTCCTAACTCTAAGTTTATAACAAGATCATGCGACTAGAGAGCGTCTGTAAGTTAACTCATCTTTAAACTCAAGTCAATATGAAGTTGGGAATTACACTGAGTCGCGTGATCTCCAAACCTTTTGCTAACTCTAGGTTATATTAGGAGATTACCTGACTTCCCTTCGATCGAAATTTGATCCAACGATCGTTGCTAAGTCTCCTGATCAAAATGGAATATGCTTTTCCTTAACGAGATCATGAGACTAGAGGGGGTCTCTAGGTTGTCAGATGATTTGGAATATTCTATTTTTATTGCGCGACTTAGAGACCTAATGCAAAGTGTAAATGCACACATGGAAATTGAAGAACTTAAGTCACCCAAAAAGTTAATGAAAAAATTAGAACAAGTCTCGGGTAACTAGGGCTTATCAAATACATAGGTTCTTCAACACTTAGGTTATTTTGCATGGACATGAGTAAAACAGAGACTGAAGAGACTACAGAGGACACAACCAAGACCAAAAAATTTGAGGTCTTTCTCACAGGCTGGGCTCAACCCTCGTGGGAGCCTCATTTTACTCCACATGTAGCCAAAATTTTCATAATGGGGAAAATTTGGGTAATATTCTTGGTGATTTTTGTGGGATGTCTGTCTGCAAGACATTGAGAGCTAGTAGCCTTTGACATCCATTGGGCATAAAATATCACTTGATCAAAAATAGAAACTTGGAAACAGATTGAAACCAGGAGGAGAAACAACTAACTGCGCACGAGCACTTCAAGGAAAGCAAGAAATTAATCTAGAAAGCAAGAACAGAGAACATGGAAACCTTTTTACAATGATTACAAGGATAAACCTCAAAAAAAGGTTTCAAATGGAATCCATTTACAAAAATGGGCAAGGGATCTCCTCCAAGAGTTGATAGCCAAAAAATATTATGTTCGTTGCATTCTATGATGATGAATGGACCTCCCCAGAAGGAATCAAATTTAGTATGTCTTCCAGGCTTTGATTTGAATTCATCCCATTTGAGGACTACATCTCCAATATTAAAATTTCTAGCCCTGGCTCTTCTGTCAAAGCTTTTCTTTGTTTGCATCTGATGGAATTCCATATCTTTCATGAACTTATCTCTGTGTTCTTTTAATTCCATAATCTAAGCATACCTAATCTGCAAAAGATCTGCTTCTCCAAACAAGACATACTGAGTAGCTAAGTCCAGGGCTGGCAATTCAGTTCAAATGGACAACTTAGCTTCTCTTCCATACACTAACATGTAAGGAGAATTCCCAATTTCTTTGGGGTAATTCTGTCTAACCATAAGGAAGATTTTAGTTTGGTGTTCCAATCTCTTTGGTTATCTTTTAGGGTCTTCTTGATTATCCTAATCAAGTTCTTATCGGTTGATTCTGCCAAACCATTACCATGAGGGTAGTAGTTTGAACTTGTGTTCAAATAAACACCATGTTTGACTGCCCCATTCAGTCACTCTTAGGCCTGTAAATGCTAATGAATTGTCTGAAATAATGGAGTCAGGGACACCAAATCTATGAATTATATCATCATAAAAGCTTAGGACAACATTCTCATTTGCTTCCTTCAATGGAACTGCCTCTGTCCATCTAGTGAAATAATCTGTTGTAGTAATTATCCATTTATGGCCTACACTAGATGGAGGATTGATTGTGCCAATGAAATCTATACCCCATCTCATGAAAGGTTTCTCTATTCTGATGGGCTGAAGGGGAAAGGTTGCAAGTTTTTCTTTTCCTTCAAACATGGCATATTTGATGCATTTCCTTACATAATCACGACTATCCTTGAAGATATATGGCTAATAGTATCTAGCCCTCATGATCTTAAAATTATTAGTCCTAGGAGAGAAGTGACCTCCAGAAGGTTCATCATGAAATTCAAATAGGATACCTGCTATCTTTTTTGAACCTATGCATCTCAAAAGGACACCGTTGTGATCTTTTCTAAAAAGAACTTCATCTATCAACACAAAAGGAACAGATTGTAATCTATAGTATCTTATTTTTGTTGGATCTAAATCTACATGGCATTCCCCTATTTTTAATTAATGAATCATGTTAGGCAACCAACCTACTGCCTTGGAATGATCTTCTGTTGAATGCATAACTAGAGATGCATCCATTTGCTCTTATTTCTTTGAACTCTCATCCTCTGTCAAATGCTTGCAAAGACCTCTTCCTCTAACTAGCTTGGTGATTTGGATATCAATGTCATATTCCATGACCTTGGTAATCCAACCAGCCCTTTTTTCATTCAGGTCCCTAGAAAGAAATAATTCTTTGACACTAGGGTGAGTAACTTTCAATTGTACCTTGTTGTGGGTTAACAAATATCTAAAATTTTTAAGGCTCTTTACCACAACAAGTACGTGTTTCTCCACAAAAGAATATCTTTGTTCATATTCTTCTAAACCTTTGCTAAAGAAAGCAATAGGTTGCTCCGATCCTTCAAAATTTTCTTGGGTCAATATTGCAGAAATAGCATCTGATCCTCCATAAGCATAAAGGATAAAATCCTTACTGAAATTTGGGTTTAACAGGGTAGGAGCTTCTATCAGAGACTCTTTGATGGCTTGGAAACTGGTTTTCCCTTCCTCGCTCCAACAAAAAGATGTATTCTTCTTCAACATTGCTGTCAAAGGCTTTAGTAGATCTACAATATTAGGCAAGAAACGCCTGACAAAGTTAATCCTTCCTATGAAAGATTGAAGGATTTTATTGTGATGTGGTAGGGGTAGCTCTAGAATAGCTGCAATCCTCTCAGGGTCTACTGTAATTCCTTTCTTGGATACTATATATCCTAATAGTTTTCCTTCATGGACTGCAAATACACATTTCTTGGGATTAAGAGATATCCCAAATTCTCCACACCTTTCAAATATCTTCCTCAGATGTTTGATACGGTCTGCTGCATGTTTAGAATAAATAGTTATATCATCTAAATAGACCAGTACAAATTTTTACATGAGGCTTTTAAAGGCCATATCCATTGCCTTTTGAAAACTAGCACCTGCATTAGACAAACCAAAGGGCATCTTTTGATAAGCCATGGTCCCCCACTTGGTTGTAAACACAGTCTTATATTGATCTTCTTCATGAACCAGGATCTGATTGTATCCTAAATAGCCATCCAATAATGAAAATATCTCAGATCTAGAGACACATTGTAGAATTTTCTCCATAGAGGGTAATGGATGGCGGTCTTTTAGGGATGCCCTATTAAGGTCTCTGAAGTCAACACATAGCCTCAACTCCCCATTCTTCTTCCTAATAGGAACAAGGTTGGAAACCCAATTGGTGTGCTTAATGGGGTAGATGATACCACTCTTTATTAATTTGAGTACTTATTTATGCATGAGTGGTTCTAACTTGGGGTTTACAGGCCTTTGTTTCTGCCTGACCGGTTTGCCATTAGGCTCCAATTCAATGGTATGTTGAGCAAGGGCAGGATTAAACCCCTTGAGGCCCTCATATTTCCATGCAAATACATCACTAAATTCTTGAAATAATCGGGTGTAAGCCCGCCTTTTTGAATAAGTATTTACCTTCCCAAATTGTAAACTTTTACTTGGCTCTAACTCTAGTTTGGTACAATGTTCTTGTTGGACTTCCAGGCCAACTTTACTCTTCTATGTTTGGTCATCTCTATTGAAGATAGATTCCAAGGTGACAAGCCCCTTAGGAATCTTATTAGATCTTAGTTGTATCACTTGATCACCATAGTTCTGCAATAGTCTATCTTGGTTATGTTATGAGAAAACATCCTCTTCAAATAAGAATTGCAGAATTTTCTCGTCACTGTCAAACACTTGCCAATTTACATTGTTATCAGGAATAGAAGGTCTGACAATCACTTTGATATGCTATTGATCCTTTTCTTTTGAAATGCTATTAGGAATGTCATACTGAGATCCAACACCAGCTAATCTATCTGCATTCTGATTTAATTTTCTAGGGATTGCAACAATATTCAAAGCATGGAGATCTTCAATTGCATCCCAAACTCGATGCTTAGATGCCCTCATTATATCACTTTTGGTTTCACTTATCCCTATTACTTGGATAAAAACTAGCTTTCTGTCACCATATACTTTTAGGGCTCTGATCCCTCTCTTTCTTGCCCATTCCAATCCATTCACTTGGCTTTCATATTCAGCATTGTTGGTAGTGCAAGAGAAATTGAACCTAAAGGCTGCATAATACTTCTCCCCTTTTGGAGAAACTAGCATTGCACCACCACCAGTGCCATGTTTGCTTCTAGCATCATTGTAGTATTTCTCCCAAACTCGATTGCACCGATCTTCTAACTCGGTGTTTGCCTTGGAAAGATTTGGCTCTATGCAACCTTCTTCTTGAATCAAATAAGTCCCCAAACCAACATCCCAAATAACATTGGCTTGGACCTTAGAGGCTCTCTAAGATTCTAATTCATCTAGATAGATATCTGGGGTACCTTCTAGTTTGGTGGTTGTCTCTCTAATGATTGGGAAGTCATCACCATCAATTGCAAGACAACTTGCATTGAGTACATTGGACACATAAGGTTCTATATGGTGTTCTACCAATGATTCAGACTTGATAGTGACCTTGGTTCCATACCTTGTATGGAAAATCATGTGAGACCAGTCAGAGGAAAGATAGCCTCCTATCTTGGCTGTAAACTCCCTCGATAAGCATATGGAAAATAGGGCAGGAAGGTCTATGATGTATATGTCAAGTAGGGTAGAGAAATTGGGGCTTGCATGGAGGACTAGGCTGGTATCCTTAGCCACACCTATTGTGTTTATTGAGGAACCATCAAGCTGGGTAACCTTCTTTTGGAAAGGCTCATATTTTAGACCCAATTGGTCAGCCACTTTTTTAGGCATGACAGTGCTAGTAGCCCCACTATCTACCATGCAATTATGTATTAAAGATTTTCCAATAATTAAAGATACATAAAAGGGAGGTGGTTTTGAGTTCCTACCTTGCATGGTATTAGCTTTGGAGTTGCTTCTTGGAGTCTCCTCCTTTTGATCAGTGTTAACCAACACTGGCTTAGCAACTTCCTTTGTTATAGGCTGCTGAGGAATTACGTCTTCATTCATTGCTTTCTTCAATATCTCAGGTTGTCTCGGAATAGCCAAAGAGTCCCACGTAGACATAGTGACATTTACTTTCTTCATGTTGTCCACAATGTTGAAGGGTACTGCTGTATGTACTCTTTGGTGTGTCTTTACTATGATAGGCTCAATCTCCTTGGAAGGTCAATTTTCTTTGATTGGAATGATGGGGCCTTTCTTCAGTATGATAGGAGTAAAAGGTTGTGAAGATTCTACAGATGTAGAATTCCTAGCCCTATCTCCTATTTGATCCATGTCTTGAGCTCTTCTTTTAGACCTGGTGTTGGAAGCAATGGTGGATTCACCATTTACTCCATTGAAATATTGTTGCTCCCAATTGAAAAGAGCAGTCTCATCATGTTGTGCCTCTTGCTGAGGAGGTGGCTCACTGGAAGAAGCCTCTAATTGAGTAAGTGAGGCATTTTGAACCATCAGCACTTGGTGTACCCTCCCATTTAAGCATGTTGTCTGATTATGGGACTGATTGCAAGGGTAACACCACTCCATATTTGCAACAAGATTATTTTGACTTGGGACCACATACCTGACTGGATTTGCAGAATTAAGAGGGATAGGATAGTAAGTTTGAGATGGTCTCTGATTGTAGTTTTTCCTTTGCCCTTGATAACCTCCTTGATATTGGGGTCTATTCTACTGATAAGATTGTCCCTGATTCTGATATTGTGGATTGGGACTTTGATTTTTCTGCTGAAGAGGAGGCCTACTCACCTATCCTTGCTTCTTTATACTAGTCAGCTCATTACTCATAGTTTGCATTAATTTCTTCATCTCTTGCTAACTTCTTAATTCTAATAGCTCTTGAGAAGGATCCTCCCTTGTTTCCACATAACTGGCATTTGCATGAGGTGTTATGATAGTGGGTATTGGAGTAAATGGAGCTATTTGAAAAGTCATTCTTGGTTGTATATCAAGGAATATGGGCATGGGTGGCCTTGGGGCTATCACGCCAGCTTGTATTAAACAATTCTTTGCCTTGACAACAATGTCAAAGGATTGAGGTAATGAAGTACCTCCCATAGATTGAACCATGATAGAAATATTGCTATTTAGACTTCTCAAGAAATATAGGAAGGCATGGTCAGATGAAGGTCTTACTGAAGTAGGAATTCTATTCCATGTCTTGAGGAATCTGCTATTGAAATCTGTCATCTGTTCCTGAGGAGCCCTTTCAATGGTTATTAATTGCTCAACTAGAGATAAGTTGTCTGATTTATCCTCAAAGTATTTACTTCATGCATCTCCTAATCTATCCCATAAATTGGTGGAACCAACAGTGAGAGTTCTAAACCATTCTAAGGCCTTACCTTTGAAAGAGGCTTCTAATAGCTTGGTAGCCACATCTTCTTCTGTGATGTTATGTATACTACAAATAGTAGTCACGTCTCTTATGTGTTCAAAATTTGTTGTTTGTCCTTCACCTGTGAAATCAGGTAGACTTTTGAGTGCTACCACGGGCACATCATGATGTTGAGAAAAGTTCAAGGGGCTTCCTTGATTAAAGGGGGCAAAAGAAAACTTCCTAGCCATTGCAGGAGCTGTGATTTGTTGAGTAGCAACTATGTGAGTTGTATTTAAGGGTGAAGATGAATCTTCTTGTAGCTCTCTAGTTGGGGATCTTCCTCTTCTTCTGAAATGAAAAGGCCAAGGTCTCTTTTCTAAAGTATCAGGTGGTGTAGAATGTACCCTCCTTGTAGGGGGTATTCTTTGAGATGACCTGTGGTAACTTCTTTTCAGAGGCAGCTGTGAGAACTCAAAAAGCTTTGAGCTTCTTGTTTCAACCTTTCTCATAAACTTTGAATAGTACTGGATCTTCTGTTATGAAAAGGCCAAGGTATCTTTTTTGAAGTATCAGGTGGTGTAGACTGTACCCTCCTTGTGGGGGGTGTTCTTTGAGATGACCTGCAGTAACTTCTTTTCAGAGGCAGCTGTGAGAACTCAGAAAGCTTTGAGCTTCTTGTTTCAACCTTTCTCATAAACTTTGAACAGGACTGGATCTTTTGTTCTCCACCAATGGAGTCGCCAAATATACTTGATAGGAAAACCTCTTTAGGTCTTTATTATGCAACCGGTATATCAGAGATAGCATAATATTTGCAAGTAAAATTTTATTGTTGTGTTCCTGCCGACTGTGCCAGAACTGTTATCTGGTAGACAAGGTGGGGTGTGCTAAAAATGACCACTTCTTGGTCTGTATTTGATCCTGAAAACTAGTATGCTCTTAGAGAGATGAACTTATTGTTTTTAATCTCCTGTCCCACCGGGTGTGCCAGAACCGTTGAACACCTAGATTTGCACCCTTACCCAAGCTCTCATAGTCTTGGTAATCTAGTGTAACATGGGAATTGTCTCAAGGTTGTGGGACCTTTTGCTAACCGAGACAAGACCTCCAGGTTCTAGACTAGTTCCTCTTGATATGTCACCCTAATTTGCTTCCTAACATAAAAGTAAATTATTGAGGGAAAAGGGATAGAAGAAATGCATGAAAGGGAAATAAATGAAAGCAAATTATCCTACTAGGTGATACACCGAAGGTAACTTGAATCATAACACATTAACTAATTTCAGCATGAAACTTTGGATCTAATAGAACACAACCTTCTAGATAGGCTTGCATAAGTATTCATAGAGAGGTCTGAGATAAACAGAGGCTATTCAGGGAAATAAGTAATTTCACAAATAATAGCATATTCACTATAAGTAGACACAGACTATGATCTGCAAACAAACATCCAATCCTGCAATCAGGCACAGGAATGAGACAAAATGATAGGGGACTGAAGAATATCCACAAACTCATCTAAATCAGATCATCCACAATAGTACACAATAGTGCAGAAAGAAAGAGGGCTCAGGAACTCCAATATCTCTCTGAAAAATCATTCAATATGTTCTAATTCAGTAAGAGAAATTCAGACAAGAAAGCCTAGGGACAGAGAAAATGTCACAAAAATCCTTTGCAATATCTGAATATCAATGAAAGATTACAGACTGTAAAATTCACAGGGCAAAAAAAATGCAACGAATAACTTCTAAGAAAGGAAAAATCTGAGCTCTAAAAGCTCCCAAAACTGATATATATACTCCCCAGCACGCAAGCTTGGAGTCAATCCGATCATATTAGGGTTACAATTGATTGCAATAGAATAATTTAGAAAACCCTAACACTGTCAATTTTACTCATAAATGCATCGTAAAAATATCTTTGATCAATTAGATATATCTTTGAAATCCTTCCTACCACCATAACTGTGCCTCTACGAAGTCGACCGATCCATCTACTTCTCTGCAAGTCATTTCTGTCATAACTTCTAAGATCATATATTTGAATTTTTCCTTTAAATATTTAAACCCTAATGGTCATAGGTGACATGGATATCTGTATTGATGGCTGAGATTCAAATCTAATTTTATTTTAAAACGTAGCCACAGGATCCTTTTGTCTACCCAGGCACTGCATCATAACCTCAGGTCACCCTTTTCTCTTTGTCATTGAGTCTCCTGATCTTTTCACCAACCTTAGTTCCTTCCCGAGACTTGGCGACTATGTACATCTTTTGCATTTCTTCCAAACCTTCTGTTAGAGTATTATTTCATTTTTACTCTAGTTGCTTAAGCATCTCTTAGGTGCATTATTAATTAACTCTTAATTAATAATGTGCAACCTAGTATTTTCCTTTTAGGGTTTCGTTCACCTTTATAAGG
>MU224784.1:1902595-1952921 GCA_018584345.1 Thuja plicata | reverse complement strand
TGATAATTTTGCTCTCACATTTTGAGTAAACATCTGAGTTCTTCTTTTTCGTCTTTCTGCTTCTACTTTGTATCAGGTTCTTGCATGCAGGTGTATTCGGGGTCTGTGGATTTGCATGTTAGCAATTCCTACACCTTCAGTCTGCTTTGACTATCCTCCTTAATCATGATTCACTCAAAACTTTATGTCTCTGATTCGCTGAATCATTCTCCTAACTCTGGGTTTATAACGAGATCATGCGACTAGAGAGTGTCTATAACTTTACTCATCTTTAAACTCAAGTCACATATGAAGTTGGGAATTACACTGAGTCACATGATCTCCAAACCTTTTGCTAACTCTAGTTTATATTAGGAGATTACCCGACTTCCCTCCGATCAACATTTGATCCAATGATCGTTGCTAAGTCTCCTGATCAAAATGGAATATGCTTTTCCTTTACGAGATCATGAGACTAGAGGGAGTCTCCGGGTCGCCAGATGATTTGGAATATTCTATTTTTATTGCGCGACTTAGAGACCTAATGGAAAGTGTAAATGCGCACATGGAAATTGAAGAACTTATGTTGTCCAAAAAGGTAATGAAAAAATTAGAACAAGTCTCAAGTAACAAGGGCTTATCAAATACATAGGTTCTTCAACACTTAGGTTATTTTGCATGGACAGGAGTAAAACAGAGACTGAAGAGACTGTAGAGGACACAACCAAGACCATAAAATTTAAGGTCTTTCTCACAGGCTGGGTTCAACCCTCGTTGGAGCCTCATTTTACTCCACTTGTAGCCAAAATTTTCATAATCCAGGGAAAATTTGGGTAACATTTACTTTTCAAGTTTAAAGAGGAAAATAGGTGATTATCCAAGAGGAACCAGCCTAGAATCTGGAGGTTTCACTCCAGTTAGCAAAGGTCACACAACCTGGAAGTGATTCCCATGTTATACCAGATCATTAGAATTATGAGTTTAATAAGGTGCAAATTTGGTGTATAACAGTTTTGGCATGCCCGGTGGGACCACAAAAAGAGGTTCATCTTGTAAAACTATGTTATCTCCGATATGGTGACTACATAGTATTGACCTAAAAGAGGTTTCTTTTTTTGAGGCATATCTGGTGAATCTGATCAAGTATCTACTGATTTCAAGCAGACAAGGTGCTGGTATGTAAAAAACAAGTTAGTTTTTTTCGATTTTCAAGATTTCACCCTTTTTCCAGCTTATACGAATCTTTCAACGTATCCTCATTTGATGAGAGCATGTCCTATCAATCTCTATTCTAGTCTCCATTCCATGAGGGTGCTGCCTATACACCTTCATATCAAGCATATCAAGATCCTCATGCTTCTAGTTATCCTCAAGGCTACACTACTCTAATATATTTCCAATGTGACCAACAAGTTCATCATGATTACCACCCACCCCCCTGCTCAGCCTGATTGGCAGCATACTCAGAATTATAACCAGTCCCAGGGAGACTATTTCATGCCTAATCAGCATGAAGATATTTCCAATTAGCCTTAGAGCTCAGATTTTGTTGGAATGAAGGAGGGGTGTGAAAGGATGAAAAATATGTTGCTTGACTTGATTAAGGAAGTGTCTGAAATCAAGGAGCAGCAAGACATGGATCTACAATATGAGCAGTTGGCTTACCAGAATCAATTCTTGAAATCAAAAAATGAATGGTACTTTCCTTGCAATCAACCTCATGATCAAACTACATGTTTGAATGGGTTGAGGAATCAAGCACTCATGGCACAAAATGCATCAAGGGCACATTTGGATACATCCTCTAGTGGGTCATCACCACAATAAGTTGCACAACCTAATGCGACTGCATCCTTTAATAAAAAAAGAGAAGTTTTAGTGATGAAAATGATGAATCTTCCCAAGCAGGCTATCTCTTAAACCTACACATTGATAAGGGAACTCTAAATTTAACACTTACTTTCATAAATGATGAGTCTCCTATTGAAGAAAAGTCAGAAGTGCTGCAGCAAAGGAACCAATGGGAAGAAGAGATTGATCGCCAAATTGCTGTCAAGAAAGCAGATCACAAACTGCTGAACAAAAGGCTCTTGAGTGTAAGGTTCCAAGCTTCAGGCCTTTTGGGCAAGATGAGTCTCCTAAATCCCATTATTTTATAATTCCAAGCTGGAGTACTCCCATGTTTCAAGAGCCTACAAATGAATAACCTATAGAGAGTTCATTTCCAAGTTTTAGTGACATCCTTCTGGCACATAAACCTGTTATAGAAAAATTGCAGCCTTGTTGTGCTAAAAAAAAGCCTGAGGATTATGTTGGGAAAGAGCCAGTTGCAAGTGAGCAACGCAAAAATGATAGGGTCTTCAGTTTTCTAAGCTTTAAAAAGAGTCTTCCTTCTGTGTCTAGATTTGAACACTCTAGGTTTGAAATCACAAGCTTCAAGCATCATCATCCTTTCCAAGACACTATATCTAAGGAGATTTAGTCCACCACTCTGTAGGAGCAGTCTGAGATTTTTTTTTATCCCAAGAGCCCCCTCAGGTCTCTCAAGATATTGTACTTCCATGTCAACTTTCATGGACTCTACCTCCTAGCTGTCAGATGCCAAGTATTTTCAAGGACACTAGTCAAGCATCACAGAAAGGACTTGTGGTGGATGGACCTTCATGTGATTAAGAAGAGAGAAAATCATTGTTAGTGTTGGGTGATGACTGTGATAGGTTGGGACAAAAAGGAGAAGAAAAGGAAATTGATGCTCAACCTGAGCTCTTGGTTGATTTATTTAATGAGCTTCCCTTTTTTGTTGAAAACAAGGAAGACATACCATTACCTATGGCTGGGGATCAATTAGAACAAAAGGATCACCATCAACAAGGGAACGACAAAGAAGAAGATGCTATTCTTTTGTTGGATGAGATTCCTAGTTTTTTTGAGCAGGATGAGGAAAATAGGGTCATGACCACATCTGCAATTTTGCAACAGCTAGAGGGAGTAGATCCTGATGATATGCCAATTCACGAGCCTACAATTATAGAAGAGAATTTCCAAGAAAAGAACATAGACAAAAACCTTGAAGAAAATTATTTTTTCAACATCATAGAGGTTTTTTGTGACAAATTAAATGATGAATCCCTATTCCCTAGAGTAGAGGTTCGATGTGATGTGCCTATTAAGGAAGGCCTAGTCTTGGATTTCTCTCTTCCTAAGGATTCTATGTATGAAAATGAGATAGAACCAATTCCAGACCTTCAGAGAATTGATAGTTGCGAAGAGCTCCCTTCTTGTTTAATTAAGGATAATGATCCTCTGACCATGGAGAATAAATTGATGAGATTGCTTATGGTGCAAATTAACTCTCAATATTTGGATACAAATCATAAAAAAGAAACCATCAAGGAGAGTTCTAATTTCAGAATTTCAAGGGGCTGCCCCATCAGATACTTGGCCCAAGAAGAGTTTAATGAAATGTCCTCATATGATCTATTTGAGGTGAGTAAGTTTGATCCCATTTTCCAAGAGGCAATTCTATATTTTCTGCCATATTTTTATGTGCCTCATGTCTCATTAGCTATCCTCATACTTATAATGCAAGATATCTTGATAACAAAGGGGAGCTATTTTAACATTAGAGTGAATGGTTTTGTTTGACCAATTTTCTGTACTGGTTAGTTAAGGTTAGGTTAGCTTTTCCTACTTTCCTCAAAGTGCTTGTGCATAGCTAGTTGTTTCTGCTTGTATATAGCTTTTTTTTTTTTTTATTCCTTTTTTGGTTTGTTGTTTCCTCCTCCTGGTTTCAGTCCTCTTGCTCCCCGGAATTATTTTTTGTGCTTAATGCAGACACCTTTCCCAATGGAATGTCATAAGGTCACTGATTTTTCATATGTCTAGCAGGCTAACATCTGATAGAAATTGCCAAAAATATTACCCAAATTTCCCATCATGTCCAATTTTGGCTAGAAGTGGAGTAAATGAGGCTCCAATAAGGGTAGAGCCTAACTTGTATGGTTTTTGTCAAGCTCCTGGCCTTTTCCTTGTTCTCTACATATTTTTAGGCCTGGTTTGAACCCCTTCATGTCTTGAAAACCCTATGGAAGTCCCTTAAACCCTAGCTCTATGGTGGCCCATTCTAATTCATTGTTACTTTTTATGCCACTTAAGTTCTTATTTTTGTTATGTGCTTTATCGCCTTGTCTCTTATCTCCTAATTTCCTAATACCCGATGGTTAGTCACTAACATTCAACAATCTGGCGATGTGGTCAAGTCTTGGGCACTTTTTAGTTATCTCCTGATCTCGTAATGAAAAGGTTAAGTCATGAAAGATCTCGAGATTCAACGTAGGCCATTGATGCAAATCAGATCCTGTGGTTATCGCTTGATCTCCAGATAAACTCAGAGTTAAACCAAAGATTCAGCGACTTGGAGATACAAAGGATTTTAAGTACCCAGGGTTGAAGATGAGTTAAGACAAGGGTCAGATGAATTAGATCAACGATCAACGCAATGCCTTAATCATTAATATCAATCTTGAAGATTCATTGAGGCATCATGCTCTGTTGATGCGTTTCCATGGTGGGCCATGCTCTTAGTAGATTATAATGCCAGCTTGCAAGGAGGAATCAGATCGGATGCTCGTCGCAAATCCTTTATCACCAGATCAAACCTGAAGATTCTTCAAGGAATTGCACCATTATGCCACGTGGACAGTGGGTTCACCTTTCTACAAGGTCTGAGGGAAGTTATTCTGCAGTTAAGTTTTAAAGTATCATGCGGTCAGTGCTTTCCCTTGATGGCCAAGATGAAGGTTTTTATTCATTAAGCCATTGCGACACGATGGCATGTGGCCTTCCCAGTCAAGTGGGGCCTGTAGTTTCGATGAAAAGGGTTGATTTAAAGTTTAGTTTAGTTGATCTTCATCCTATGGTGAGCGCTATGCCTTAAAGACAAGATGCTTGAGATCTAATGTTCAAGCCATTGTGCCATGTCGATGCGTGGAAGGTTGTTAGAACTTGGGCCCATCTGTAGGAAGTTAATCTATGAGCAAGTTCCTTTTGATCATGCAGTGGGTGTTATGCCTTAAGACTAAGATGCGCGATAGATAATCATTGAGCCATTGCACCATCATGCCACGTGTCCATGGTGGGGCTGGGCCGAAGTCAGAAAGGAATAAGGTAAAGATTGATCAAGTCATATTTGATCATGTGGATGGCGCTTTGCCTTAGGGTTAATATGATAGACATATAACTTTTAAGGCATTGCGCCAAGGTGACATCTGGCACTTATGACATCATGGGTCCTAGGTTTAAAAGTGGTAAAGACGCCGCAAGTTTGTAAATATTTGATGACAGGTGTGAAGGCTTAGAGACAAAGATGAAGGTTTTTAACCATTGAGCCATTGCGACTGCTTACCATGTCACAAAGGAAGATCTGAAGTCAGCGCCAGAGGTAAGATAAAGATAAATAAATTCAAGATAAATCTGACGGTGGATGTTATGCCTCAAAGGCCAAGATGAAGGAATTTAATGTTCAAGGCATCACACCTGCTTGATGCGTGGTAAATTTGATCCTTAGCTTATGGGTGACTTAAAGGAGATCGATAGCCATGTTTTAAAGTTGATAAAGATTCAAACCTGGGCTGTTGATTGGGTATTTTTGCACCACCTGTGACCGTTTGTGTTTAAATTCAAATATTCAAATATCATTCTCAAGGTTTTCATGGTGGTGGTGATGTGTTCCAAATTACCGAGAAGGTAGACAGATTGAGCTGATCCGTCTGCTCAAATTTATGGCAATGAGAGATATCTTCGAGGCTAATATGATCTTCTGAGATATTTCCTGAGTGTATTAATGGACATACTTGACTATTTTAGGGTTTATGTATTGTTTAATGGATATCAATTGTAACCCTAATTCTTCCCTAATTTGATCGTATGGATTGACCCCTGAGCTTGTGTGCTAGGGGAGGTTGTATATAAGTGTTTTAGAGGCTTTAATAGCTAGTTTTTTTTAGCTTATGCAAAATTTTTTGTGGCATTCTCTCTGCCTCTAGGTTTTCATGTGTTTGTAATTTCTCATTGAGATTCAGATTATGCAAAGACTCTTTGTGACATATTCTCTGTCCCTGGGTTTTCTTGTTTGTATTTCTCTTATTGAAGCACAATATAGTGACTAATATTGGAGAAATCTTGGAGTTATTGAGCCCTCTTTCTTTCTGTATCTCTGTGCACTATTGTGGATGATTGATATAGATGATCTTGTGGATTTTGTTCATCCCCTATGATTTTGTCTCATTTCTATGCCTATTTTCTGGAGTGGATGTTTTTTTGCAAGTAATAGTCCGCATCTATTCCTTGAAAAAGCTATTCTTTGTGAAATCTTTTCTTTCCCTATATAGTCTGTTTTCATCTCAGACGTCTCTATGAAACACTTTTTTCAAGCCTATTCAGGGAGTTGTGCTTGTCTTGACTCAGAGATTTCATGCTAATGCTTAGTCATTGTGTTATGATTCATGCCATTTCTGGTGTATCACCTTTTAGATTAAGTATTGCTTTAATGTCTTTGAGTTCTCCTATCCCTTTTCCTCCCAAGTTTACTTTTCAAGTTTAAAGAGCAAAATAGGTGATTATCCAAGAGGAACTGGCCTAGAATCCAGAGGTTTCACTTCAGTTAGCAAAGGTCCCACAACCTGGAAATGATTCCCATGTTATACCAGATCATTAGATTTACGAGTTTAGTAGGGTTCAAATTTGGTGTATAACACAAGTATCTTCGTATTCCACATTTTTTAGGGTTGAATAAGAGCTACTTTTTTTTTGATCGGTAAAGATTTGAATAGTTGTATTAATATGAAATTGGGTTACAAGAGATTTTGCAATGTTGCTGTAAAGATCACCATAGCTCAAAAAGATCACCAAAAAAGCCTAAAGGCTGCTAAGCCAACATTAACGCTTCTACCCATACCCAAAATGCACATTGTGCTTACATCCAAGAAACTAGATCATCTTCCCAGTTTAACAAAAAAGATAAAAAAAAACCTCACCCTACTGAAACCACCCCTTTGCTTCCTCCCGTGAGAAATTTGGGATTTCCATCGTCCGTGCCAAAGTGGCTCCAGAGTTAGCCACCTTCTTCAATTGATGGCAGGGCCTTGGCCTAGCCATGTCATACACTAGAGCAGTGAATTTTACCAGTGTTGTCTTCTAGCATTTGTGTCCCACGATACTGCTCTGCACTCTACGTTCCTCCACTTTATTCAGGTAGTCCAACACCATCACCTAGCCGTGCCGAACTTCAGGAAGTATCATGACCATTGGTTGTGAGGAACTCCACACAACCAGGGGTTGTACTACACCTAGACCACCACTTATCAGGCGCCACAGGGTGTGTGCCATCCACAGTCCCACCCTGAGTTCTACTCAGTCCACAATCCCTTCGAGCTTGATAGACCATTTAGGCTCCAAACATTCCCTTGCCACTGACAAGATTTCAATCTTCGTGTTTCCCACAATCAGACCCAAAGCCAAAAAGAGGGAGGATAAGTCTAGATTGGTACCAGTCCTTGCGTCAAAATTCAAAAATTCTTCCCCAAAGATGATGGGAATCGCCTCTAGGAACTCAGGATCTTCAGAGAAGAATGCATTTCCAAGCCGTTGGGTTGTGATTTCATCCTTGAAATTAGGGATTTGATTCGGGGAGTCCAACAAAAAATTTGCCTCCATTGCGATTCCTTCGCCACCCACCAAACCTATGAAGAAAAAAAACACTAAACTCACATCCCACCTCCACAACTTCACCTTACACCTTTAGGCTTTCACTCTGCAAATTCATTACAAAGAGATCGCGACCACCGAGCTTTAAAGGAGAAATGTGAATCCTCGAATGTCACTCTGCAGTTGGCCTGCCGTGAGAAAGGATCACCGTACTTTGTGTCATCATGGAGATATAAGTTGGGATCCATCTGCCTTTTTCTAGAGGGAGTTTCTTGTACTGGATTATCATTATGGCTTGTTTCCATATTTACCACTCCAAACATGGCCTCATGTAAACCTAAACCTTGCCACCTACCATCCTAGACTGCCTTTTTCCGCGCCTGTCGCCACAGACAATTGGGATTCTTTCTAAAAAGCTTAGGTTCAAAGTAAAAAAATAATCTACATGAAATCTCTATCCGCACCTCCACTTTAATAATTGCAGTAGTTTCAATTATTCTCAGACGTGGCCTCTGTTTGTACCATCTCATCCCATCCAAATTTTCTAAAATCCTCCAAAAGTTCTATCTTGTCGCTGGTTGGTCTCCTAACTCCAATGTTGGAAAGTAAGTCTTCCACTTCATTAAACTCATGACATACATGGAAAATCTGTACCTCCAAGATTTTGCTGAGTAAGGCCTTTATGCATTTGATATATTGGTTCAGATACCACACATCCATTTCTCCTTTCTTGATCCCGTTGATTAATAGCAATGAATCCCCTTCCAAGACTAGTTTCTGAATGCCTAGGTTCTTCGCCATCTGGACTTCTCCAAGTGCCACTTGACATTCCACTACATTGTTGGTGTCATCCATCAATCTCATTGCTCTGAGAGACACAATGTCTCCTAGCTCATTCCTAGCCACATATCCCGCTCTTGATGGGCTTGGGTTCTATTTGGGTGCTCCATCGAAGTTGACTTTGATCCAACTTGATGGAGGTGGAGTCCATTTTATTTTATTGTGATCACCATGGGTAGGGTTAACCCTAAAAGGCTGTTGAACGGGCCAAATAAGAGCTACTTTTGTTCTTTAATTGTTTCCTCAAGAAAAAAATAGAATAACATCATGGAAGAAAACATGACTTTCCTTGGCAGGTAGAATACTTAATGATCAATTCAGTGCTCTCTACAATTCTAAATTATATCTTGTCTGTTCTCCCCATGCCATAAAAAGTTAAAGTAGAGTTTGAATCTCATTTAAAATAATATGGAAAGGGAATAAGGACCCAAAAGACAAAATTCATTTGTTGGCATGGGAGAAATTTTGTTTTCCAAAGATGTGTGGAGGAGCACAAACTCACAAATTTGAAGAAAGAAATTTATCTCTAGGAGACAAACTCATTTAGAAGCTATATGTTGATAGTAACTCGGTGTGGAATACTATTATAAGAGCTAAATATCTTGATGCAGAGGAGCCAAAAATGATTTTCACAATTCTTGGTTCGCCTCAAGGGTCACAAATGTGGAATTTTTTGTTAAAATATAGGAAAATATTTTTGCCTAATCTAACATGGTTAGTTCATGATGGAAAGTCTATTAGATTCTGGGAAGACTCATGGAATTAAGGAAAACTTGAAATTTTCATGAGGAAATATGTTAAATAAATACTTCTAGCTCTCTCACCTAAATGGTTTGGTGTTGGTACATTGGAAATATTTCTCCTCCATACCTACCCCTTCTTAGCAAAATAAATCTCTTCTCACAATTCTTCAACAAAGAATTATTTTTTATAAAGATTTAAAGGACAAGATTATATGGATTCTGTCTAAGATAGGCCATTACATGGTCAACCAAGGTTATAAGGTTCTTACATCTACAGATGATACACAACCTTCTCGAGGTTTTTCCTTTTGTTGGAAAGAAGCAGGATTGTAGAAAGGGTGCACCTTTGCATGACTGGCTTTGAAAGGAAGAATACTTACGGATGTAAACTATCTGCTTGAGGGATAGTTGAACCTTTTAACAGTGTTTTGTGCAATGAATAAAATGAGACTCTAGATCACTTTATCCTCAAGTGTAAATTTTCTTAGGACTGTTGGATGTGGTTACTAAATAATATTAAATGGAAGGTACCCCTCCCTCAGAACCTATATTTAATCTTTGGATCATTGTTGAGGTTACATAGAGATTCTTTCATCACATCCATATGGGATGTTATGCTCGCTATTCTAGTTTGGAACATTTGGTGGGAGAGGAACAAACACATCTTCAGGAAGGAGAACAACAATGCTGAGATTATTATTCACAAAATTGCAATGACCATCTCCAAGGATGTGAATTATTATGTTTTAAAGAATAAAAAAATTGATTCAACTTTCATGTCATGGGATAATAATATATTAAGGGAATGGAGATATATTAAATTACCCTTTAAAGGATGTCTCTTGCACAACACTCCAAAGAGTATTAATAGGAAAGCGATAAGATGTAGAGCTCCTTAATTAGATTTTGATGGAGCCTCCAGGGGTAATTTGGGTCACTCTGGTATAGGTTATGTAATGAGAAATCATGAAGGATGAGTTATCATAACAACATTTTCAATAATCCTTGATGGAACAAACAACATTACAGAAGCCAGAGAGCTGCATTTGACTGTCAAGGTAGCAGTAAATCAAGGGATTAAAAACTTAATAATTGAGGGGGATTCCTTGAACACCATTTTATCTCTCAAGTGTTTGGAAGCTTCCAATTGGAGAATAAACTACATCATTTAGGAGGTTAAGAAAGTGATGGTGAAACTTCATAATTATAGCATAATGCATTATTTCAGGGAGGCAAGCCAATTAGTAGATCTTCTGGAAAAAAGGGTTGTGATATGCAAGAAGGTGAAAAATTCTATCTGCTACGGAAATATGTGAAGAAGAGGAGATTTTCTCAAAAGAAAGAGAGGAATTATGCTTCTAATATTTTAATCTAACCTGCTGTGTTTTTTGTGCAGGAATTATGGTCGCATAAGGGTAGTTATGGGAGCATCATGTCAATGCTTCTTAATTAAGACCTTGTTGTCCCCAACCAAGAGTTTTAGCATGACACACGTAACATCATTTCATAAGTAATCTTCCATACTTCAACATAAACATTTGTTGTTTCCTACACAAGCATAAAATTTTGAAGATCCACGGAGACCCTCATATCTCTCTATTACCATGGGATCTTGTTGTACATTATCTCACTCTCCTTAAAAATTCAAAGTGCATACGTTTTGATGATGATGCTTTAGAGGATTTGTAGTTTATCAAGAATAGTGTATATTCCAATGGTTCAGAGGTTTGTCTCTTAGTTACTACTCACATTAACACCCAATATCCATATTTTATTTTTCCTAATCAACTTGGAATCACCGCATCCATGGATCCTATTAGTTTAGTGCATAAGGAAATTCATATTCTCCCAAACATGGATAATTGGGATTCATATCTTGCAAACATATCATCCTTTTTTGTAGAGTCTTTGATTGTAGATTTGGGAAATTATTTTGAGGATAATTAATCCATTTTTTTGACATCCACATCATCATTATTAGCCAACCATCTCCATAATATTTTTATCTTGTTCCATAACTGTCTTCAAAGATTTTTGGATTGACATAATCTCATTTTGATATGAGTACATTTGAGTAATTTTCAGAGGCACACATCATTTATATTTGGTGTCACGATTCTTCCATTTTATCGGAATGGATTCTCTAAACACTAATGGATATGTTTCTTTCTAAGGGGAGAAATATTGTAGGCAAAAAATTGTATTCCATCTTCAAGTGTTCATCATTGGCACAAGAGCTACTTCTTTATTGGGGGATTCTCCATAATTTAATCTTAAGGGGAGTCTTGGAGTAATTAGTTAATTAATTTATCAATTATTTAATCAATCATTAACTACTCAACGCCCCTACTACTTTATTACACTTAAGCTAAACTTAGAGTGATTTCTATATTTAGATTAAGCTAATGTTAAGTCACATTGTCTCATAGAATAAGATGCAAACACTTTTTATGATCTAATTTAATCCTCACCTATTGTTTCATTTAGGGTTTTATTTTTGTTATTTTATACGCATTAATTCATTCATTGTAACTAGTAAAAATAGTTTTATTAAATCAATTGATAGAGATATATCAATCATTCCTTTTTGGATCAATATCTCTCTCAAGGTTGTATAGTACACAATCATGCAATTTTCTCTTTAGATATGATAAGTGTTTTGGTTGTACATGATTTATGGGAGTTGTGGGGTTCACTGTCAACACCACCAATAGTGTATATCAAAAGATAAGTTTTGGTTTGGTTCAAGGGCCATTCATTGGTTTAGTTGGGTTGAGGGTCCCTTGTATTGACCTTGTGAATTACAAGAAGCTTGTCATATTTACAACCCTCCCTTATCCTTGATTATGGATAGGATATGATTGTGAAAGAAACACAATTTTTCTACTAGTGGCTTGATCCATGGATTTAATTACTTATAAGCATTTCTAGTTGTTTCACATTAATGGGTGATAGAATCTTAGAGTCCTCTCACAAAAGGACAAAACAGAACTTATCCTTATGTTATGGGTTTTCTTCATTATGTCTTTTCAATCTACCGTGGTGAAGTGTGCAATCTTGGGTGGTGAGTTGCCTCTCCATTTTTGGAACATGTCATTCCTTGTATATATTAGCAACACAATTGGTCATTTAATTAGGATATTGTGGATATTGGGTGACATTGATATTTTGAAGTTTGTCCTTGGGAATATCATCTTTATGGTGGAGGATATGTCCTAGTCTCATCTTCTCAATTATGAGGGTCTTCTATTTTTTAATATGCTTTTCTAATAGCCACCTCCCTTCTGATTGCCTGTGCTCTTGTTGTATGTTTTTTGGCTTAGCTTCTTGGTGGAAGAATGCTTATCTTGTACACTCAATTTTCAGTGAGTTTTGATTGAGGATTGTGGATCTCTGGTGGATTCCTTGGATCTTGATGAGCTTTCTTATGGTGTGGATCCCTTTCTGGTTGGTGTAACTTCATTGTTTTCTTCATTTCTTGATGAAATGAGTACTCTTAACCCTATTGTAGTGGTTGGTCCTCCTTTTGAGCATGATACTTTTAGGGAGTATGTTGGTGGAACCATTATTACTTGTTCACCTTTTGTATCTATTAAAAAATGGTAGAGGAAATATATCTCTCTAAATTATGATTGTGAATACAATAACATAAAGTAATATATGTTGATATTTGGATTTTTTTTCACATTGCAATCAATATGACTTTATAAAGCCTTTATTTTCCATACCAACTACTCAAAAATACTAATAAGAATATAAATCCCAAGACTAACTATTGTTTTATTTATTAATTATAAACTAACTTTTATTTATTTATTATCAACAAACATTTTAATTAATTAATTATTCATCTTTCCTATATGATAACGATTGATGTAATATTCTAATATCCTCCTTGTATAACATCAATTTGAACAAGAGGTAGAACATTGCAAGATTTAAACACAACCTTTCTTGAAACTTTATGGAGCACCTGCATGAATTTTCCTTGCTCATTAGGAAATATAAAATTGACTCCATCAATGGATCTCCTAACTGCCAAACCTACAAAGCCTTTGTACAACATGTGGGAATATAAAATATTCTCATCCTCCATCTCCTTTGAGAGTCCACATATCCTCTAAGTGTGTCAAAATATATCCTCTAGTGCTACATATGAGAGAATAGATCTCCTCTAAGAGTCCACTTTCCTTTTAAAGTGTCCATATCCCTCCAATGCTGTGAAAATTAATTTATCCTATAGAAAACAAATGAAATTGAACAAAAACTGAATACCCTAACTACACTCACATGCTTCCATGAAATGCCAAGTTTCCTCCTTGCTCCATTAAGGGAAAAAAAATGTGAAATATGGTGCTTCTCATGCAATGTATCATCTTTGAGTGAGAAGTTATTTTTACCCAAAATTTCCCCATCATGCAAATTTTGGTTAGAGGTGGAATAAACGAGGCTCCCACAAGGGTAGAGCCCATTTTGTATGGTTTCTTGACATGTTTTCCTCAACTCTAGAAATATTTCTTGGCCCTCTGTTTTACCCTAACTCATGAAAAGTAACCTAAGTATGCGAAAAACCCAATGTGAATTTGGTATAAACCCTAGCTCGGCCAATGCCTTTCCTATTTTCTCATTACCATTTCTGGATGACTTAAGTTCTTTTAAGTCATGTGCGTATTATGCCTTGCCTTTAGTCTCCTAGTCACATAATGAAAACAAAATATACTTATTTGTCTGGCGACTACAAAAATTGCCTTAGTCGCACGGTCTCCATAAAGAGAAGAATATTCTCATTTGATCACGAGACTCAGTGATGATCGTTGGATCATGTTTGATCAAAGGGAAGTCGCGTGATCTCATGAAATGACTCAGAGTTAAAAAAAGATTCAGAGATCTCGTGACTCAATATATTTTCTAACCCACGGGTATAACTTGTGTTTAAGCTGGGTCAAGTTAAATCCCTTCATTTGCATAGTCTCATAAATTAATCATGGTCAGACAAAGTGTTTTGAGACCACGAGACTATTCAGTTGCTAGGTCTCTGAATGAAATCATGGTTAGAAGGTGGGTTTGGTCAAAGGGTCAAAGATTGACAGTTGGTGATCGCAAGGAATGACAGATAACAACATGGAAGAGGTGGACCCAAGTATTATGTATGCAGTCACAAAGTCTCATGAAAAGATGGAGTATGCTTGAAAGTGATCATGACTCCACCACAACCGTTGATCTTGATCTAATCTTACACTAGTCGTTGAGTCTTGTAATGAAATCATGGTTAGGAAAAATGTTCAACGATCATGAGACTTCTCAGTCGCTAGGTCTCTGAAAGAACTAAGGTTAAAGGTGAGTCAGAAACAAAGCAAGGTAAAGATTGGGCAAGTTATATCAAATCATGCGGTCATCTTGATGACTTGGCTGTAAGGTGCACAAGATCTATCCCATAAGTGATCAAGTTGTGATGACATGTGGCAGATGTGCTTGGTCAAAACTGTGACAGAGTGAAATTTACAGCTCAAATGGTCATAGGTGAATAATAGGTTGACACATGGTAGCAGTGGGCGCCCAGGTTCTATGTATTCAGTCTCTAAGTCTCCCAACCATGGCAGAATATTCCATATTATCTGGCAACTTTGAGATTTCCTTCAGTCGCCGAGTCTCATAAGGAAAAGGAATATGCTAAAATCATTTACAGACTTCCTGATAGCCATTGATTCTAATCAGATCCTGTGGTTGTCGCCAAGTCTCTGAATAGACATAGAGTTAAGTAAAAGATAAGGAGATAACGCGACTGTTCAGTCACCGAGTCTCGTGATACAACTAAGGTTAAAGGGAACAGTCTGGAGACTCAACAATGCAATGGAAGGATGGTAACCTAAGTAAAAGATAGGATTAGAGACTGATTCAGAGATAGAGATGGAGATCGATGACTATGTTTTAAACAAGAGATTCAAGATTTTTCTTGACCGTTGATGAAGGAATCCGCAGCACCTAGGACCGTTAAGGTTTAAATATTCAAATATCTGATCTCGAAAGTCATGGAGGTGGAGCGATTTATCTAGAAATAGATAGAGAGATGGTCAAGCCGACTTCTCAGGGCTGCATTTATGGTAACAGGTGTTGACGGGGTTTTGCTGACCGGGTCCGCCAACAGTCATAAGTTGTCACCGGGTTCCGGGGAAACCGGCCAACTCCGCCTGCAAAGGTTGTTCGAGGAAATCAAATCCTTCGGGCCTTCAAGCACCTGGGTGTCGGGTCACGATGGTGCGGGGATCAGTTGGGAGAGGTGACTATTTTTTGAGGGGGATAGCTGGTTCCTTCAACTCATTCTCTCCGAAGATTCAATAGGGTAAGGTTCTCCCTAGCGATCTATACTTAGAAAATAAAGTGAAAAAGATCCTGCAAGGTTAGAAACGTTTCATCTAACTACAGTCATGCTGAAATGTCCAGAACATCAATAATACTCTGATAGACTACACTAAATACCGAAGAAATACATAACCATCAGCTAGCATTTTATCAGTAGCGGGAGTAAGGAGGTTGTTAATCTACTTTAACATATCAGAGTAGAAGACATAAAGAACATTAAAACATGAAATACCATTAACTCAGAAGCAGGAATGCTAACAATGTCATTGCCAAGAATTCCTCCTTCTTTATTAATGTTCCTTCCAGCAAGCACTGGTGCGTGATACAATAGTGACTCTAGGGGAGCACTTGACTATATAAAACCATAATAATGGAGCATTGATCTTTGCAACTTAAAATGAGAAATTGCCTTTCTATTGCTATGGACAACAAAATCATCAATTTTGCCGACCCTTGGAAATGGGCCGGTTTGGCTAGTTATACACATCTCTTCTAACCCTAACCCTATTTTACATCATGTTTTAATAAAATACAATATCTGGGGGCCGGTACTACTTGTGTCACCCTACAAAAGACCTGGAGATGGAATAGGTCTGCCATGTCAGAAGAATAAGACAAGAATATACAGCGAAAGAATCAGCCTCGAGAAGAGAGCCAGAAAGGAGAAAGAAGAAAGAAGGTCCCCCAGGGATCGAGGCTACATGCCTCATAAATGGGAAATACGGTGCCCTCTCTCCAATGTGCTAGGTGTACCCTTGAGCGGCACCTCGAGAAGACCACCCTGTCAGAAACCAACCGCTGAGTTGACGCCTCCTTGATGTGGCCAACCACCTTCTGAAAGCCTTTATTAACTGCTTCTGAAAGTGATCGGTCGGCCTCGGCGACCGGGACACAGATCACTTGAAAGAATACAAAATTTTGGGGTCCGGGACTCCGGGAACTTTCGTTCCAAAAAGAATAAAGAATACCCAACACTTGAGTTCTCCCCGGCCTCCGGAGAAAGCTCAAGGTTGCTTATTATCGTTGAAAGCCTGGAGGAGGTGGGATATGCTATCTTCATCTATATCCTTCAGGCTGGCCCTTCTATGCTTGGCCACTTCAACTTGTTCCCCCAGGTTTGGAACATTTTCTTTGAATTCATCTTCCATTCTTGCCGCGTCATGACCATTAATTATCATGCGGGTTAATTTTGCCATTTGGGCCCCATCTATCCCCTCTAGAGATTGATACTAAGACTTCATCATTTCATCAAAACTCTCCAAAACTGAATCTTCAGGGGTACATGTATCTGTGCTAAGGGGATCAGCCCCGGAAGTCTTTATTACGAAAGACTTGTATAAATTGGAAGATTACTTCACCGCATTTACCTTATCTTGTAAGGACCCTACCAGTTGCTTGGTTACCTCCAATGTGAGGTCAAGTCTGGAGTGCTAGGTTTTTACAAAATCAAATGATTCGTCACCCAGAATTCTGGATTCAGAAATCATATCCTCTCCCAGGGTAAGGAGCTCTTCGAGCTCCACCTTCCATGCCTGGTAATTCTCGGCATCACCCTCCCACAGTTCAATAAAAATCTCTGCCTGGTGAATGACCTACCGGGCCATGTATAAATCTGGGAGGGTGGACACCAGGAAATGTTGGGTGTTTCCTATCTGCAGGGCGACCCACTCGTCCACTGCCTGGGCTTTCTTTTTCATCATTCGCAGGGAGTCTATGTCACTCTGCGGTAACTCTTCTGAGGTGGAGGCCTCCGAAGGAGCGACATTGATGGGTCGAGCTAGCTCAGTAAGCAACCCCATAAGGTTTGCATTCTTTTCCTTTTCAGCTTTGAGCCTCTGGGCCTCTTTCTCATATCGGGCCTCCACTGCCCTT
This sequence comes from Thuja plicata, assembly GCA_018584345.1. Taxonomy (NCBI): domain Eukaryota; kingdom Viridiplantae; phylum Streptophyta; class Pinopsida; order Cupressales; family Cupressaceae; genus Thuja; species Thuja plicata. The sequence continues at coordinate 1,935,423 of MU224784.1, read as the reverse complement.
GCTGCCTCCTTAAGCAAGTCTACCTCACCTTGCTTTCCCCTTTTACCTAGTGATACCTCTGCAACATTGTAGTCTCTGGGGTCCGTGGTTGCTTCATTGGAATCTGGGGGAGGTGTTGCCACAACGACAACTATTTCTCCACCCGGCCCAGTTCGAAGAGTATGAACTGTCCGGGCTTTTTTGGCCTTCGGCAGGGCCTGGGCTTGGGCCATCATTTCGGCCAGGGAGAGAGGAATCACTGGAGTGGACTGAGCTTTCCTTTTTCTGCTCTCTACCAGCCATTGAGGAGGGAGGGGTGGCCTTCCTGCTAGAATTTGTTCTCTTGATTCTTCCCCAGTGTTTTGTGGCTATTGTTCTTCGGTGGCGTGAACCTCGTCTGTTCCTCTCCCTGCCTCAACTTCTTCTGCAACAACATTTTCTTCATCAACCTCCATCTCCTCGGCCTTGTCCTCTGTATCTATTTCTTTATCTAGACTCTGGTAGGCTTCCTCAGGGATTTCTTCTTCAAGCTTCTCTTCTTGTTGTTTTTCTTCTGCTAGGGCATCTTCCTCTGTTGGCACTTCTTTTGGCAGTAGGGGAGGTGTCGGGCTGAGATTTAGAGTTTGGGCCGCTGTGATCACCTGCCCAAAGGTTGCCCCCAAGAGTGGCCCTTGGAACATGGTGGCTGGGGTTACGGTTATTCCTGAAGGTCTGGTTCCCCCAGCAGATGCCATTTGTTCACCCTATTTTTGTTGGTCCACTCCCGGACCTTGCATCGCTTGCGCCCCAGAGGCAATCTCTTGGTCTGGCTCCTTTTCTTCTACTTGCTTCTCTTGTACCTGTGCAAGCTCTTGTTCAAAATCTTCTTGCTCTGCAGCCTCTTGTTCTATCCCGGGGATCTCTATCTCTTTTTGTGCTTTGTCCCCCTACAAATTTCCAAACTCGTTGGTTGCAAATACATCAAATTCTTCTTGCGGAGGGGGACTGGCTGGGACTTCTGCAGGCTTCGTTTCCTTCTCTGGCTCTAGGGAACTGGAAGAAAGGATTTCAACTTGTTGGGGTTGGGACGTACCCAACCCCGGCTCTGCCTTAGGCTTTTTATTAAGCCTCTTCCTTCAGCGGGTAATCAAAGGTAGCCCCGCATCGGCTATTGCTGCCGCTTCCATGGGATCCACCCCCATTGCCTTCACCATTAGGGCTGCCAGCGACGGGGAGGAAGAGGGATGAATTGGTCTGGCCATGAGCGAGGGAGTGGCCAGCCTTGTTATTAACTGTTCCCTCATCTGCTGGGAGGCTGCCACCGATTGCTTAATCTACTCCTGTATAGGGACTTCTTGCGCAGAAGGGGTCATGTCTATCTTTTTTCCCTTATCTGCCCCCTGCGAAGAAGTCCTGGCCCCTGGGGTCAATTTGGGTCCTGGCTGTGGGGTTAACTCTTGCGCCGGTCGGGTCGCTTGGCGAGTACTCCCGGGACACACCCTCTTGAAATAGGCGTGACTTCGCTCGACCACCTCCTGAGTGAAGTCCTCAATCATGGGCCCCTCCTGGGCGGCCCAATTCACTGATGGAAGAGCCATTTTATCGATCCCCTTGGCCTTGTACTGGGGGTCGATAGTGGGGGCGGCGTCCAAGAAATCCTTCGGGAACCTCTGAAGCTTCAGCAGTTGCATCATTCTGGCCATCATCCTGACATAGTGCCGGCTTCGCACCTCCACATCATCTTGGCAATCTTCCTAGAAGTCCTCCATGTGTATATGATGGGGCTCTGAAGCCTGGGGCAGTGTCGTTGCTATCTTTCCATGCAGATCAAAATTCTTCTGCGCTAAATAAAATTCCTGTAAGTTATAGCCTTTTAGCTCATTGTCCACCTCTTTTGCGGCAGCCAGGCTGCATGTATAATTCCCACAGGTGATTGGGAATGGAATGTTGGGTATCTTTTTGAGGGCAAAGAGGGTATGCACCTCAATCAGTTGCCTGCAGTATTCCAATAGCACGATCTTGTCCCCACAGTGCTTGGGCAACAAGTAGGGTTTCCCAGAGAAGATGGTGACCCTAATGTAGGTGTGCTATTGGAACTGAATATAATAATGTCCATAACTATGGACCAAGTTCATCACCTCCGAAGATAGGCGGTATCCGGCGTCCCGGGTGGGTGTAAGTAGATGGTAGTAAACGAATGCGTCGTTTACCCGACAGAAACTGGGGAAGCTGGCCTCCTATTGAATTTGTGAGAAATGGTCCCACGGTGCTTTTTGTCCTAGGCCAATCCTGAGCACGCCGTTAGTAAGTAGGTCGTGGGCGTGGGGCCTCTGTTGCGCTAGGGCCCAGAAAACATAAGAACTCTTGTAGAACTTCTTCCTCCCGTCCAGCTGAAGGAACTGGGAGTCGATGTGATTAGAGATTATTGTCACCTAGTTGAAGTATTCTCCCTTGGTGGCGATGCCGAGGAGGAAATAGTACATCCATTTGGCAAACTCCTGGGCGGAGGGTTGCCCAAAGACCTGGGATAATGCTATTATCCCCATCTGGATGCTCTCCTTGAATTCAGAGCAGGGAATTTCTATCTTCATTCTCTTTGGGTCCCTCTTTGGGGCCTTGAGCCAATGGGTATTCATGTATACCCGGGCGACATCTTCCAGCTGTGTAAATTGAGCCAAGGCATCAGTCCTTGTAACCACCGTGGCTCTATCAAATTATGAAATTCCCAGGCTCGCCTTGAATGTGACTGGGTCGAGGGACACCAGTGGAGTGGGGTATCCTGTGGGCTCTGCAGTCGTGAGCATAACGGCCCGAATAGAAGAGTTGTAGTTGGCTGCTAGTGTTAAGATAAGCTTCGGAGACTACACGGAGCATGGGAAGCAAGCTGCCTGGAGGATTCTGGAGTTTCCGACATTGATTGCTAATTGATCCCCAGCCTGTCGCTGGATGTGCATTACTTTTACCAAGGCTTGCATCTCCGCCCACGTTCCGACGCTGGTTTCGGTTATAAGCTTAACCTTGGACTCAATCTTTGAGCCCATGATGATGTTGTTCTTCATGAACTTCATGGTCAGGGGTAGTTTCTCTAGGGTCCTTTCCATCTTGGATTTTACGGCCGCCCTGGTGGTCGTTGTGGAAGGAAGTTCTGGACTTCCGGGCGGGGAGGATGTAGATGCTTCAGACATGATTGATAAATGAACTCCGGGAACCTGGAAGGCAAAGCGACCGTCATAAAATATTTATTAAAATAATTATTTCAGGGTCCGGAGATCTTACCACCGTGATGCTCGCTTTCCTAAAAAGGTAGTTTCATGCAAAGATAACCGAAAAGCAAAACACATCGTAAACTTAAGATTTTATTAAACATCTGGGTCTGGGGATTTTATCACACTTAGCCTAGGCATAGGAAGGACAATGGTAGGAGACCCGAAGCTCGGAGAAATGACTGTTGGCGAGGACGTGTAAAAAGGCCAAGTCATCATGCCCACGTGGGTGCCACGTGCGTAGGTATTAAATGGAAGTTATGGCGATGACGGCGGAGCCAACTGTATGAACGCGCGAAAAGTGGAAGCCACTTGGATAGAATTGATTGTGCACATGGGAGATAAATAAGGTTCTAACAGACTTCATGGAGGAGAGAGAAAAATTCCTGTTCGAAACTAGCTAAGAGCTGAGTTCCGAACAGGTGGTTTTCTGCTCTGAAGCGAGTTTGTGGGCGGAAAACCTGAAACAGAGGTGACTCGACCAGCTTGTCGAGCCACCCGGAAGGATATACATGAAGGCTGAAGGGATATATATAATGACACAGAAGGATATACACACTAGACTATAAACAAAGATACATATATACACATGAATATAAACATATATAAATAAATATACAACACAGAGAAACATCCGCGGGAAAACCAGACAAGGCAGAACAAACTATCTACAGCTATCCGCATACTTTACAGATGAAGCACCTCTGCACAGAGGGTGGACAACCCTCTGGCAGAGAGCCGACCTACTAATGGGCGGCAAAACCAGAAAATAGAAAGCCAGATGAAACAGACGACAAAGCAAACAAGACAAACAAAACCAAACAAAACAGAAGAAAACCAAAGAGGCAGAAAATGAAAACACCAACCTGAGAACGCAGAAGGTGGAGGAAAGGGAATAGTTACTGCAGGGGCTCTGCAACAGCTTCAATCGTTAAACGATTACTACCACCACCACGAAGCACTCACAATTGCCTGAAAGTGACTGGAAATGCCAAGCGTTAATTATCATAAACTCTCTGCAAATGCTCTGCTAATCGCTTTGAAATCACTCTGTTAATCGCTCTAAGTGCTTGAAAGTTTTAATCATGATAAATGTGAAAACGAAAGATAAGTTCTATTTATACCCACGGTAAAAAGGTAATCCTCCTCCTCCTGGCGATCTCCGGACAAGCAAACCTCCAGACTCCGGGCCCGAGGATCCCCTGCGATAATGTCCTTAAGAACATCATGGCGAAGAATCCCAGAGTTCAGAATCCGGTTCCCAACGAAGGACAACCTCCAGGACTGGAGTCCCGGAGACAAAAACCAAACAAATGAAACACCACACTGGGGAAGAAAGCCCCAGAGAAAGAGAACAAAAGGGAAAGGACAAGGCAAGGCCGCAGGCAAAAACAACAAAAACAACTAAAAAAAAAAAAGGGGGGGGGGGACCCAAAATTTTGCACACAAAATGTAGGGACGGGGATGCAGGGCATAACAAATGGTGACTATCTGGGACAAATGCCTTTATTCATTTGAGAACTATAGAATCTTTGGTTAGCAAAACTGGAACAAGCCGCTTCCCGAAGTGTCTGACAGGCAAAGAGCAACATATCTGAGAGGATCCAACCACACAGGAAGCAGTCCAGAGTCCTTCATCAGTGGTGTCATGTGTGCTTTGGAAAGAAATCAAGCTGATGACCTCTGGGAGGAATAGAGAAGAGGCACTAATTACATCGAACCAATCATCAATTTTCTCACTTCCCCTGGAGACCGGAGTTTCATCCCACTTTTCCTTTGGTTATTTTTTTTGTCTCTGGGTGGGGAAGGCGGTACTTCTTTCACCATTAAGCTCAAGCTTAGCTAAATTTAATGGTGATACTTCTTTCACCTATCCACCTATATTTAGATTGTTCGAAGAGGGGATAAAACTCTGGACCCGGGAAGAATTCCTTAAAGTTTTAGACCTAGGTCAACCAATTAGTACAACTGATCTACCCTCAGCGTGTCCGATTACTTGTTCCTTATATTATTTTTGTTCACTGATTGCCAGATTTTTGGAGAGAACACCCAATGGAGACTCCTAAAAATGTTCCATATCCTGTGAAACAACCCCGGAGACCGGGCCGACTCCACCGTGCTAAAGACAAATTCTAAAGTTCACCATGTCGTAGACATCGTACCGGGAACCATAGTTATGTGAAGCATTCCAATTTCTACAAGACAGACAAAACGTTGGGACCCGAAAAGAAAACCGAGGATGAAAACCAAAACAACAACAGAGGACTGCCCCCAGAGAATAGCCGAAAAAACTATTTACAAGGCAAGGTACCTCGCACGAGGCACCCGGAGGGAATATTTACAAGCAGGAGACTTTACATATAATACAGCTTTGGACAAACTTACCCTACTCGAATTAGTGTTTGAGAAACTGTCCATTAACGGGCAATGCGATAGATTCTCCGGTTAAGGTGTTGAGGCGGTAAGTATTTGCCCCGCAGATTTCTGAGATTAGATATGGTCCGAGCCAGAGCCGTTGGAACTTGGTATGCTTTCCTTTCTTCTCCCGAGCCTTGTCCCACAACAGGACCAGATCTGAGATGTGAAAAGCCTTATATTGGGCTCTTCTGTCAAACCATCATTTTACCACTGCTTGATGACACGTGAAATGTTCAAGGGCTGCGTCTCTCTGTTCTTCCATCCGTACCAGATTTAAGAGCCGAACCTCCACGATATTGTCCCTATTGCTAAATTTCTGCATAAACTGTAAAAATAGGATCTGTAAGTTGACTAGGAATACATGGTTTTGGCCATAAACCAGATGGAACGGGGATGTTCCCAGGGCGGCCTTTAAGCGAATGCGATCCGCCCAAAGGGTGAATTTCAACTTCTGATGCCAATCCCAGGGATTTTTTTCTAACAGGTGTTTGATCACTTCAAGTAGATTTTTATTTGTTGATTCAACAACGCCGTTTCCCTAGGGATAATAGTTGCTGGAGAACTTCAAAGTGATCTTTCGATTGTAGGTCCATTCGAGTAACTGCGCCAAAGAAAATGCCGGACCATTGTCACATACCAAAGCAAAGGGCGTCCCAAACTGTGTGATGATGTTTTCTTCCAAAAAATCTATAACTACGTCTGCCGTGTTGTTTTTGCAAGGTATAGCTTCAGACCACCAAGTGCAATAATCAGTAGCAGTAAGGATATATCGATGGTTGGCAGACGAGTTGGGGTTTATTTCCCCGATGAAGTTGAATGACCATTGGGAAAATGGTCTAGCCTCGTAGACTGGTTGTAAAGGCATAGCTAGGTTACGCTCACGATGCGCTGCGGTTTGGCAAGTATGGCATTTCCTTACATGAGTGTAAACATCCTTGAATATACAGGGCCAATAGTATCCGGCCCAAAGGATCTGATGGGTAGTGGCGTCAACTGAGCCATGCCCATTTCCAACCTATCCGTGGAACTCATCAATAACTCTCACAGCTTGGTCTCTGTCGATGCAATGGAGGTACACTCCCTCGTAGTTTCTGCGATAAAGTGCAGAGTTTTTGATCATGAAGTGAGCACTTTTCATCCGCAAGGTGCGGCATTTGTGGGGAGGTAACCCCTTCGGACATTTATTATTTAGTAACAAGTATACCAAATCGGTATACCACGGGTCTTGAGTGATGGACTCCACTGTGTAAGTTTGACATTCTATGCGGGGAGTCTCTTCTGCCATCGGTCGACTTAGTCCTTGGCCCCGGACTATTTTCATGGGCTACATTTCTAAGTCATACTCCTAGAGGATGGCCATCCATTTCCCCTGTCTTTCGCCCAATTCACTCTGCATCAGCAAAGACTTAACGGCCTGGTCCAGAATGATAGCATGTACCTTGCTCCAGAGAATATAATGCCAGAATTTCATCACGGCGTGAACTAGAGCAAAGGCCTATTTTTCTAGTGATAAATATCAGACCTCGGCATTCTTGAAAGGGGAGCTCATGGAAGCTATTGGTCGCTCTTCCTGTTCAACCTTTTGGGTCAACATTGCCGCGGCAGAATGCGGTGAAGCAAAAGAGTAAATGTAAAACGGAAGGGAATAGTCTGGACTAGCCAGGACAGTGCTTCCGTTATTGTCTATTTGATCTAGGTGAACACCCGCTTTGCTTCAGGACTCCACTCAATCTTGGTATCCTTCTTCATCATCTCGTTGAGTGGTTTAACTATTTCTGCGAATCCCGTGATGAACCGTCGTACGAAATTTATCTTTCCGAAGAAAGACCGCATCTCTTTCTTGCTGCTAGGCATTTGTAAGTTCAGTAATGCCTCGACTCTCTCAGGGTCTATGGATATACCCTTCTTAGCGATGATATGCCCGAGAAACTTCCCCTCGGTGACCCCGAATATGCACTTCTTGGGGTTGAGGGATATTCCATACCGGCGACATCTCTCGCAGATCTGAGCGAGATGGGTGGCATGGTCATGCCTGTCCTGGGAAAAGATGGTCAAATCATCCATTTAGATGATTATGCACCGATTTAAGAGGCCCTCAAACGCAATGTCCATGGCCTTTTGAAATGTAGCCCCTGCATTGATCAGACCAAAGGGCATTCTCCTGTACGAAAATGTTCCCCACTTGGTGGTAAATGCTATTTTCTCTCTGTCCTCATACTTGACCATGACCTGATTATATCCAGAGTACCCATCCAAGAAGGACATCATCTGGGATCCATTCACTATTTTTAGTACCTCATCCAACGAAGGGAGAGGGTGATTATCTTTCTTAGAGGCCTTGTTCAAGTTTCAGAAATCCACGCAAAGGAGGATCTCACCATTCTTCTTTCTCACTGGGACCAGGTTGGCAACCCACGTAGTGTGCCGAATTGGGAAGATTATCCGGGCTGATAGTAGTTTTTCTACCTCCTGACGAATCAGGGGCTCTATCAGAGGGTTGACCGGTCGTTGCTTCTGTCGAAAGGGCTTAGTGTCAGGCTTCAGGGGAATAGTGTCAGTCATGATGGATGTGTCGTATGTTTTCAAATCTTCATAACCCCAGGCAATTACGTTGATGTATTCTTGGAGAACCACGAGAATCTTCTCCTTCTCCTCAGGGGAGCAGGAGGTGCCAATGTGAATAATCTTTTCCTCACCAGGCCGACCGATGTTAACTTTTTCAAACTTTCCTCCCTCGGAGGAGGATGACACCTTCTCACGGGCCTGAGGGTCCGAGTTGAAGATTCGTTCCAGTGCAACCATCCCCTTTGGGATGGTGTTAGTAGGTAGGTCCATGATCCCATCATCTTCGTCACCCTGCCCAGTATCGTCATGGTCTCGTTCCTCCACTATCTAGTTTTCAAAGATGCCAACGTTCGCCATAAAGGCCAGGATATGCTGATCGTCCTCAAAAACCTAAAAGTGGGTGACATTGTCTAGAATGGACGGGGTGGGGACCATCTCAATCGAAAATATCTGGAGTCGTGAGCCCGCCATCGGCTCAAGTGTGCTGGCAAAAATGACGAGGGCATCCAGGACATAGTTTCGTCGCCGGGGAATGAGGTCAATCCTGAAGGCATTGAAATCCTCAATAAGGCTCCAAGCCCGGTTGCAGTATGCGGCCAGCCTTTTATTGTGATATGTGTATTGACTTCGGACTTGTTTAACAATCAACTCTGAATCACCTAGAGCCCGGAGGCGGGTGATACCTTTCCTTAACGCAAATAAGAGTCCAAGGACCAAAGCCTCGTATTCTGTAACATTGTTTGTACAGTTAAAATGAAGTCTATAGGACGCGAGGAAGGACTCCCCTCGCGTGTTGATTAGTTCTACCCTAGCTCCACAACCTTTTTTGGATCGGGACCCATCGAACTTGAGGGTCCACACGTCATTGTTCGTAATCTGGGGCTGGGGAAGGGGAGTAGTCTTTGGATTATCGCTGGGAAACTTAGGGGGTATCTCCTGGACTACCGGCATGAAAGCATAATTTACCCCTGGAGGTGTTTGGATTTGGGATTCCCGAGGAGATGGCACCAAAGGAGTGCATCCCGTAGGAGTACTGGGTCCAGGGGAATCAGTTGCATGTTGTTCGTTTCGGAGGGTATCAAGGTGCCGGTTAGCGATCGAAAGACACGGTCCACACTCATGTTCTGAATGTTTCTGGTAGTGTACTCGGCACCAAGTGCCAGACAAGAGTGTGGCAAGGGTTGCTGTGGCACCTTGAGAGTTGACGTCAACTCTCATTTTTTCTTCTAAGTCCTGGGCTCTTTGCAGCACTGCGGGGTCCTCTCCGGGGATGAAATTGAATGTTAAGATTTCCAATGGTCGGTACACCCCCAGGGAAGTCTCAGAGAAAAAGACCTCATTGACCCTCCCAACCTTGGTAAGGGCCTGTTTCATCCGTGGTTCACTTTCAACCCAGATCTTATTTGACTCTCCTTCCCATGGAAGCCATAAATGGGTGAAGTCGGTCGAAAAGTATCCATTCAAGGACTTAGACCAATACTGACTTAATAACATCCTGTAAGTCTCTAGGATGTCCACCACTTGGATGTCAATGATGCTGGCTATCCTGGGGTCTTGGATAAGCTATATCCGGACGTTCTTCAATTCCCCCACCATTTTTACAGCAGTCTTGTCCAGCTAGATCACTGCACCATTAGATGGGGTGGGGTGGAATCTGAGCTTTTGACAAATAGACAAGGGCATGATATTACCCGAAGCCCCGGAGTCTACTAGGCAATTGTATACATTTTTGCCTTGGATATTCAGGCCTAGTAGGAAGGGAGGATCCTCATTGTTTCCCCGGAAGATGGCCGCATTAGCATCTTCGAACGAGACTGTCTTGGGCGGGCGGCTAACGACTTCCGGGTTCCCTAAGAGCTTCAGAAGAGACTTCTTCTGCTCGGGACAGTTCAACAAAACCTCCATCAGGGTCATGGAGGTGGTGGTCTATTCTAATGCCTTCGTAATGTTGAATCTTCCTCCCGAAAACTGGTGATTTTTCTCGGTGAGATCTTTTACTTGGTTAGAGCTAGGACCTTTTGGAGGGGCGGGTCAGTCAATTGTGTTATTCCGGGGAGGAGGAGTATCTTTGATAGGGGGTACAGGCGTGTAAACTAGTCCTTTACCAACCTGACTTTGAGTATTATATGGGGTCTGCGGGTTAGTAAAGGCATTGGCCTCGAAGGGCAGGATAGATTCATCAAAGAATCCCTGCAATTTAGATTCTTCTTCATCCTCTCTGGGAGTTTCGAAGAAGATGGTGTCACAGGTGAAGGCACTGTGGATTGTCTCTTGGACAGGAGGCTCTGGAGGGGTGGCATCATGCGACTATTGCCTGTCCAGCTGGGAGATCATGATGACCTTCTCCAAGGTGGCACAATTCACCTCATTGTGCGAGCCTGTATCATGTAATCGACACCAATTAGTCATGGGCTGGAAGTCTGCGACTGATGTAAAATGTGATGGTCCAGCACCATTTTGGTTGGCATTTTGGTTCAGAGGCGGACTTCCAGTGTTCGCGTTATTACCCCATTGCTGTTGATTGGGCCTAGACCCATTTTTGAAATTTCTTCCCCCGGCATTGTTGTTTCCTTGGCCGGAGAAAATATTTCCCCTCTAGGAATTTGAATTCTGGGGCGCGTAGGACCCCGCCTTCAGTTGGCCCATGTCCACGGTTAAGGTAGATAGCATTCGTCGGAAGGATTCGACCTCGATGTTCAACTGAGTATTGGCGTCACAATGTGACGGTTGTTGTTGTTGGCTTCTCGGGAAGGCAACAGTATTAGCCAGAGTTGAGGGCGACAATCCTCCAGTCGCGGATGATTGAAAGAAGGGCACTCCAGACGGTTGTGTCTTTGGTTGTTGCGCCTACTGTGGTTGATTCCAGGGGAAGGCTTCCAGACCTAGCATTGTCTGGGTTTGAGTTGGGTAAACATACCATGCCTGCTGGTCTATTAGTGGTGGTGGAGGATTCATCGCCATCGACAGGGCACCTATTGCCAGGTTAGGGTTGTATCCCCCGGCATGTGCAGTTCCTCCAAGGATCATGTTGAAGGGCGTACTCTGCCCAATCCCGCCTGGGGATTTGTTGAGACCACGAGACAGTTCTAAGGCTAGGTTATAGACTTTTTTCAAGGTGTCCCGGTCGCCCGTGGTGGTAGTTCTCCAAAGGAGAGTGGCAACAAAAGGGTCCATCGCGTTAAGATAGGTCTGTATGGTTACTTCTGGGGATGGAATAAAAGGGCCCGTGCACCGCTTCAGGGCGCACTAGAACCTATGGTTAAATGCTGCAAGAGGCTCATTAGGTTCCTTCCTGATGGAGATGAACTGGCTGTGGGACCAGGCTGGGTCCACATGCACGCGGAAGGCAGCCAGGAAGGCGTCCTCCATGTCCTGCCAAGTGTTTATGGAGTTGGCAGGCAGGTTAAGGTACTAGTTCAACTCACCTTGTCCTAAAGACAAGGGAAACATACGAGTCACAACATCTTCATGTTGGATCCAGTGTCGATTCATGGAATATTTGTATACCTGTAAGTGTTCTTCCACAGTCCGTGAGCCTAGGTGCTCGTATCGTGGGCAAATCTTCTGCGGGTGAGAAGGTAAATTGTTGGTTGCGCCCGGAAAGGTGCCCATTGGGGACCTGGTGTTTCTGAAGTATGCAGCCATTGGGGGAAATATATGTTGGGTAGTATGGGCACTGGTTCCTGGGATTACCTGAGAAGTTTGGGTATTCTGAGGTATGCTATATCCCCAGACAATAGCGGCTGGTATGACTTTTGAGGTCCTCTTTTGAGCAGGAGGCTCGAGTTCGATAAACTTTTTGGGGTTCGGGGTGGACCTAAGGACTCTTTCAAATTTCACTGGGGAGAAAGATCCAATCCCGCTGAAGGCTTGATGACTAAAACTATAACTTGGGGAACCCTCAGGGGGTGTAAAATTAGAATCTCTGGAAGGGGACGGGTTCATGCCCTCCTTCTAGTGCCAGTTTTTGTTGATGGGGTTTTGCTGACCGGGTCCGCCAACAGTCATAAGTTGTCACCGGGTTCCGGGGAAATCAACCAACTCTGCCTGCAAAGGTTGTTCTGGGGAAATCAAATCCTCCGGGCCTTCAAGCACCTGGGTGTCGGGTCACGACGGTGTGGGGCTCGGTTGGGAAAGGTGACTATTTTTCGAGGGGGATAGCTGGTTCCTTCAACTCATTCTCTCTAGAGATTCAATAGGGTAAGGTTCTCCCTAGCATTCTATACTTAGCAAATAAAGTGAAAAAGATCCTACAAGGTTAGAAACATTTCATCTAACTACAGTCATGCTGAAATATCTGGAACATCAATAATACTCTGATAGACTACACTAAATACCGAAGAAATACATAACCATCAGCTAGCATTTTATCAGTAGCGGGAGTAAGGAGGTCGTTAATCTACTTTAACATATCAGAGTAGAAGACATAAAGAACATTAAAATATGAAATACCATTAACTCAGAAGCAGGAATGCCAACAATGTCATTGCCAAGAATTCTTCCTTCTTTATTAATGTTCCTTCCAGCAAGCACTGGTGCGTGATACAATAGTGACTCTAGGGGAGCACTTGACTATATAAAACCAGAACAATGGAGCATTGAGCTCTGCAACTTAAAATGAGAAATCACCTTTCTATTGCTATGGACAAAAAAATCATCAATTTCGCTGACCCTTGAAAATGGGCCGATTTGGCTAGTTATACATATCTCTTCTAACCCTAACCCTATTTTACATCATGTTTTAATAAAATACAATATCTGGGGGCTGGTACTACCTGTGCCACCCTACAAAAGACCTGGAGATGGAATAGGTTTGCCATGTCAGAAGAATAAGACAAGAATACACAGCTAAAGAATCGGCCTCGAGAAGAGAGCCAGAAAGGAGAAAGAAGAAAGAAGGTCCCCCGGGGATCGAGGCTAAATGCCTCATAAATGGGAAATGCGGTGCCCTGTCTCTAATTTTCCAGGTGTACCCTTGAGTGGCACCTCGAGAAGACCACCCTGTCAGAAAACAACCGCTGAGTCGACGCCTCCTTGATGTGGCCAACCACCTTCTGACAGCCTTTATTAACCGCTTCTGAAAGTGACTGGTTGGCCTCGGGGACCGGGACATGGATCACTTGAAAGAATACAAAATTTTGGGATCCGGGACTCCGGGATCTGGGAACTTTCATTCTGAAAAGAATAAAGAATACCCAACACTTGAGTTCTCCCCGGCCTCCGGAGAAAGCTCAAGGTTTCTTATTGTCGTTGAAAGCCTGGAGGAGGCGGGATATGCCATCTTCATCTATATCCTTTAGGCTAGCCCTTCTATGCTTGACCACTTCAACTTGTTCCCCCAGGTCTGGAACATTTTCTTTGAATTCATCTGCCATTCTCGCTGCGTCGTGACCACTAAGTATCATGCGGGTTAATTTTTCCATTTGGGCCCCATCTATCCCCTCCGGAGATTGATACTGAGACTTCATCATTTTATCAAAACTCCCCAAAACTGAATCTTCAGGGGTACATGTATCTGTGCTAAGGGGATCAGCCCCGGAAGTCTTTATTACGAAAGACTTGTATAAATTGGAAGAATACTTCACCGCATTTACCTTATCTTGTAAGGACCCTACTAGTTGCTTGGTTACCTCCAATGTGAGGTCAAGTCTGGAGTACTGGGCTCTTACAAAATCAAATGATTCGTCACCCAGAATTCTGGATTCAAAAATCATATCCTCTCCCAGGGTAAGGAGCTCTTCGAGTTCCACCTTCCATGCATGGTAATTCTTGGCATCACCCTCCCACAGTTCAATAAGAATCTCTTCCTGGTGAAGGACCTACCGGGCCATGTATAAATCTAGGAGGGTGGACACTAGGAAATGTTCGGTGTTTCCTATCTGCAGGGTGACCCACTCGTCCACTGCCTAGGCTTTCTTTTTCATCATTCGCAGGGAGTCTATGTCACTCTGTGGTAATTTTTCTGAGGTGGAGGCCTCCGGAGGAGCGGCATTGACGGGTCGAGCCAGCTCAGTAAGAAACCCCATAAGGTTTGCATTATTTTCCTTTTCAACTTTGAGCCTCTAGGCCTCTTTCTCATATCAGGCCTCCACTGCCCTTGCTGCCTCCTTAAGCAAGTCTACCTCACCTTGCTTTCCCCTTTTACCTAGTGATACCTCTGCAACATTGTAGTCTCCGGGGTCCGCGGTTGCTTCATCGGCGTCTGGGGGAAGTGTTGCCACAACGATAATTGTTTCTCCACCCGGCCCAATTCAAAGAGTATGAACTGTCCGGGCTTTCTTGGCCTTTGGTAGGGCTTGGGCTTGGGCCATCATTTTGGCTAGGGAGAGAGGAATCACTGGAGCGGACCGAGCTTTCCTTTTTCTTCTCTCTACCAGCCACTGAGGAGGGAGGGGTGGCCTTTCTGCTAGAATTTTTTCTCTTGATTCTTCCCCAGTATTTTGTGGCTGTTGTTCTTCGGTGGTGTAAACCTCGTCTGTTCCTCTCCCTGCCTCAACTTCTTCTACAACAATATTTTCTTCATCAACCTCCATCTCCTCAGCCTTGTCCTCTGTATCTATTTCTTTATCTAGACTCTGGTAGGATTCCTCAGTGATTTCTTCTTCTAGCTTCTCTTCTTGTTGTTGTTCTTCTGCCAAGGCATCTTCCTCTGTTGGCACTTCTTTTGGCAGTAGGGGATGTGTCGGGCCAAGATTTAGAGTTTGGGCCGCTGTGATCACCTGCCCAAAGGTTGCTCCCAAGAGTGGCCCTTGGAACATGGCGGCTGAGGTTACGGTTATTCCTGAAGGTCCGGTTCCCCCAGCAGATGCCATTTGTTCACCCTATTTTTGTTGGTCCACTCCCGGACCTTGCATCACTTGCACCCCGGAGGAAATCTCTGGGTCTGGCTCCATTCTTGTACCTACTTCTCTTGTACCTATGCAAGCTCTTGTTCAAAATCTTCTTGCTCTGCAGCCTCTTGTTCTGTCCCCAGGATCTCTGTCTCTCCTTGTGCTTTGTCCCCCTGCAAAATTTCCGAACTCGTCAGTTGCAAATACATCAAATTCTTCTTGCAGAGGGGGACTGGCTGGGACTTCTGCAGGCTCCGTTTCCTTCTCCATCTCTGGGGAACTAGAAGAAAGGATTTCAACTTATTGGGGTTGGGACGTACCCAACCTTGGCTCTGCCTTAGGCTTTTTATTAAGCCTCTTCCTTCGGCGGGTAATCAAAGGTGGCCCCACATCGGCTATTGCTGCCTCTTCCATGGGATCCACCCCCGTTGCCTTCACCATTAGGGTTGCCAGCGAGAGGGAGGAAGAGGGACGAATTGGTCTGGCCATGAGCAGGGGAGTGGTTAGCCTCGTTATTAACTGCTCCCTCATCTGCTGGGAGGCTGCCACCGATTGCTTGATCTGCTCCTATATAGAGACTTCTTGCGTAGAAGGGGTCGTGTCTATCTTTTTTCCCTTATCTGCCCCCTGCGAAGAAGTCCCAGCCCCCGGGGTCAATTTGGGTCTTGGCTGTGGGGTTAAATTTGGTGCCGGTCGGGTCGCTTGGCGAGTACTCCCGGGGCACACCCTCTTGAAATAGGCGTGACTTCAATCGACCACCTCCTGAGTGAAGTCCTTAATCGTGGGCCCCTCCTAGGCGGCCCAATTCACTGGTGGAAGAGCCATTTTATTGATCCCCTTGGCCTTGTACTGGGGGTCGATAGTGGGGGCGGCGTCTGAGAAATCCTTTGGGAACCTCCAGAGCTTCAGCAGTTGCACCATTCCGGTCGTCATCTTGACATAGTGCCGGCTCCGCACCTCCACATCATCTTGGAAATCTGCCCAGAAGTCCTCCATGTGTATATGATGGGGCTCTGAAGCCCGGGGTAGTGCCGTTGCTATCTTTCCATGCGGATCAAAATTCTTCTGCACTAAATAAAATTCCTGTAAGTTATAGCCTTTTAGCTCATTGTCTGCCTCTTTTGCGGCGGCCAGGCTGCATGTATAATTTCCACAGGTGATTGGGAATAGAATGTTGGGTATCTTTTTGAGGGCAAAGAGGGTATGCACCTCCATCAGTTGCCTGCAGTATTCCAATAGCACGATCTTGTCCCCACAGTGCTTGGGCAAAAAGTAGGGTTTCCCGAAGAAGTCGGTGACCCTAATGTAGGTGTGCTGTTGGAACTGAATATAATAATGTCCATAACTATGGACCAAGTTCATCGCCTCCGAAGACAGGCGGTATCCGGCATCCCAGGTGGGTGTAAGCAGATGTTAGTAAACGAACGCGTCGTTTACCTGGCAGAAACTGGGGAAGCTGGCCTCCCATTGAATTTGTGAGAAATGGTCTCACGATGCTTTTTGTCCCGGGCCAATCCCGAGCACGCCGTCAGTAAGTAGGCCGTAGGCATGGGGCCTCTGTTGCGCTAGGGCCCAGAAAACATAAGAACTCATGTAGAACTTCTTCCTCCCGTCCAGCTGAAGGAACTAGGAGTCGACGTGATTGGAGATTATTGTCACCCAGTTGAAGTATTCTCCCTTGGTGGCAATGCCGAGGAGGAAATAGTACATCCATTTGGAAAACTCCTGGGCGGAGGGTTGCCCAAAGACCCGGGCTAATGCTATTATCCCCATCTGGATGCTCTCCTTGAATTCAGAGCGGAGAATTTCTATCTTCATTCTCTTTGGGTCCCTCTTTGGGGCCTTGAGCCAATGGGTATTCATGTATACCCAGGCGGCATCTTCCAGCTATGTAAATTGAGGCAAGACATCAGTCCTTGTAACCACCATGGCTCTATCAAATTGTGGGATTCCCAGGCTCGCCTGGAATGTGACTAGGTCGAGGGACACCAGTGGAGTGGGGTATCCTGTGGGCTCCACGACTGTGAGCATAACGGCCCGAACAGAAGAGTTGTAGTTGGCTTCTAGTGTTAAGATAAGCTTCGGAGACTGCACGGAGCATGGGAAGCAAGCTGCCCGGAGGATTCCAGAGTTTCCGACATTGATTGCTAATTGATCCCCAGCCTGTCGCTGGATGTGCATTACTTTTACCAAGGCCTGCATCTCCGCCCATGTTTCAACGCTGGTGTCAGTTATAAGATTAACCTTGGAATCAATCTTTGAGCCCGTGATGACGTTGTTCTGCACGAACTTCATGGTCAGGGGCAGTTTCTCCAGGGCCCTTTCCATCTTGGATTTTACGGCCGCCCTAGTGGTCGTTGTGGAAGGAAGTTATGGACTTCCGGGCGGGGAGGATGTGGATGCTTTAGACATGATTGATAAATGAACTCCGGGAACCTGGAAGGCAGAGCGACCGTCAGAACGCATTTATCAAAATAATTATTTTGGGGTCCGGAGATCTTACCACCGTGATTCTCGCTTTTCTGAAAAGCTAGTTTCATGCAAAGATAACCGAAAAGCAAAACACATCGTAAACTTAAGATTTTATTAAACATCCGGGTCTGGGGATTTTATCACACTCAGCAAAGGCATAGGATGGATGATGGTAGGAGACCCGAAGCCTGGAGAAATGACCATTGGCGAGGACGTGTAAAAAGGCCAAGTCATCATGCCTACGTGGGCGCCACGTGGGTAGGTATTAAATGGAAGTTATGGCGATGGCGGCGGAGCCAACTGTCCGAACGCGCGAAAAGTGGAAGCCACTTGGCTGGAATTGATTATGCGCATGGGACATAAATAAGGTTCTGACAAACTTCATGGAGGAGAGAGAAAACCACCTGTTCGAAACCAGCCGAGAGCTGAGTTCCGAACAGGTGGTTTTCTGCTCCGAAGCGAGTTCATGGGTGGAAAACCTGAAATAGAGGCGACTCGACCAGCTTGTCGAGCCACCGAAAAGGATATACACGAAGGCCAAAATGATATATACAAAGACACAGAAGGATATACACACCAGACTATACACAAAGATACATATATACACATGAATATAAACATATATACATAAATATACAACACGGAGCAACGTCCGCGGGAAAACCAGACAAGGCAGAACAAACTATCTACATCTATCCACATACTTTACAGATGAAGCACCTCTGCATAGAGGGCAGACAACCCTCTGGCAGAGAGCCGACCCACCAATGGGTGGCAAAACCAGAAAACAGAAAGCCAGACGAAACAGACGACAAAGCAAACAAGAAAAACAAAACCAAACAAAACGGAAGAAAACCAGAGAGGCAAAAAATGAAAACACCAACCTGAGAACGCAGAAGGCGGAGGAAAGGGAAGAGTTACCGCAGGGGCTCTGCAACATCTTTATTCATCAAATGATTACTACCACCACCACGAAGCACTCGCAATGACAGATAAGTTCTATTTATACCCGCGGTAAAAAGGTAATCCTCCTCCTCCCGGCGATCTCCGGACAAGAAAACCTCCGGACTCCGGGCCCGAGGATCCCCCGCGATAATGTCCTTAAGAACATCATGGAAAAGAATCCCGGAGTCCAGAATCTGGTTCCCAACGAAGGAAAACCTCTAGGACCAGAGTCCCAGAGACGAAAACCAAACAAACGAAACACCACACCGGAGAAGAAAGCCCTGGAGAAAGAGAACAAAAGGGAAAGGACAAGGCAAGGCCGTAGGCAAAAACAACAAAAACAAAAAAAAAAAAAGGGGGGGGGTACCCAACATTTTGCACACAAAATGTAGGGACGGGGATGCAGGGCATAACAACAGGGAAGATATTCAAAGACATATAAGATCATTTCAGATATTTCATGATGCATTTATGAGAAGAGTTGATAGAGTTAGGATTTCTGATTATTCTATTGCAAATGTATTAAAACCCTAATTTGTAGAATTAGATTGACCCCTGAGCCTACGTGCTAGAGGAGCAGTGTATATAAGTTAGTTTTCAAGCTTTTTAGTTGAGATTTTTCCAGATGATGTAAAAATTATCTGAGGCATTTTCTCTTGCCCTCTGATTTTCAGTAGTTGTAACTTCTCATTGATGTTCAGATATTGCAAGGTTTTTTTGTGACATTCTTTCTATCCTTAACCTTTCTTGTTTGAATTTCTCTTATTGAATTAGAGTGTATTAAATTTTTTCAGAGAAATATTGGGGTTCTTGAGCCTTCTTTCTTTCCATAATTTATGTGTACTACTATGGATGATTTGATTTGAATGAGTTTGTGGATATTCTTCAATCCCTTATCACTCTGTCTCATTCCTGTGCCTAGTTGTAGGAGTGAATGTTTGTTTGCAGGTTGTAGTTTGCGTCTACTTTGGGTAGGAAGGCTGTTTCTTGTAAAAATATTTCTTTCCTTGCATAATTTTTTCTCCTTTCAGACCTCTCTATGAAATATTTATGCAAACCTATTTAGGAAGTTGTGTTCTCCTAGATCTAAGTTTGTATGCTGATCTCACTCATTGTGCTGTGATTCATGTTATCTTTTGGTGCATCACCTTTGTAGGATAAATTTGCTTTCAGTTATTTCCTTTTCAAGCATTCCTTCTATCCCTTTTCCTATCCAGTTTACTTTCATGCCTAAAGAGAAAATTAGGTGATTATCCAAGAGGAACCGACCTAGAATCCGGAGGCTTCACTTCAAGTTAGCATAGGTCCCACAACCTCGAAGTGATTCCCATGTTATACTAGAGTGTCAAGGCTATGAGAGCTTGACCTAGGGTGAAAATTTAGTGTATAACAGTTATCTTGAGATGATTGAAATCCTCCAAATTGAGATGCCTTCAACCTCCAATATGACATGTTACAATTTATCTATCTAATGTTACATGCGAGTGTCTAAATTTTTTTCTAGGTATAACATGGATGCCCCTAAGAGTACAAGAACCATGCATGACCATGTTTAAATGTATAAAAAGATGAGCATCAATTTCAATTGATAGTGTGCCTTTATTTAAATTCTACAACTTTCATTTTTACACCTCATAAATGCACTTACAAAACATAATTACATAATTTTGATTTTGTCACTACTTGCAATACAATCAATGATTTTGAAAGTATCAAAACAACTACACTTGCCATTTTTTTTGATAAGTAATAATTTTATTTATATTTGGAATAATGTTTACAAAAAATCCACTATAACTGGCAAATTTCCAACCCTTGTAATCCAAAATCTACATAAGTAGTTGAGAAAAATAGTAACAAAATAGCGTTTAACCTTTCCAACCATACCACCAACCCCTGAAAACTACATGTCCTAACATAGACTTCTATCAAGACAATGCCCTTTTATACAAAAGTGGACAACATACATCAACTATAGTTGCAGACAATAAAACTACATGAAATAAGTTGGGAATGCTACTTCCATCGCTTCATCATTTCAACTCAGGTCTCAATGTAGATTAGGGTACCTCCTACTGTTTTCACCTTCCCCTTCTTCCTTTCCAAGAATGGTTTAGCTAGGCCACCATCACCTCCCTCCGCCTTAAGCTTGGCTTCTAAATTCCTTGGAGTGTGCTTCATCTTTCTCCTTCATTCATCCTCCAAAAGATTCATTGCCTCCTCATGGTTGACCAAGAAAAAAAATAGCTCCTCCCATGCTTGCCTTGCACTCACAATCCTCTTCTCTTTCAGTGTCAATGACCCCTAGACCAAGAACGACTAAAAATATTTTTTTTCCCCATCCACCAAATGCCAAGATCGTCACCAGTTGTTAGGACCACACCCAGCTCAGCCCTACCTAGCCATGGGATGAAACCACCACACCATTCCAGTTTTACATAGTCTCGCGACTCTCATTACCTCCTCTATACTCGCCCCAAGCTAAAACACCCACACACAGAACATGGAGGAAATATATAGGTTATTTTATGACTGAAAAATCATGCATCATATACTCATGCCCGAATAAATTCCTCACG
Source organism: Thuja plicata (assembly GCA_018584345.1). Taxonomy (NCBI): domain Eukaryota; kingdom Viridiplantae; phylum Streptophyta; class Pinopsida; order Cupressales; family Cupressaceae; genus Thuja; species Thuja plicata. Next base: position 1,914,393 of record MU224784.1, on the reverse strand, counting down.
CAGGCCACAAACCTCTTATCATCAATCTTAAACACAAAACCCAGCAGATGATCAAAGATTTATCCTCTTAAACCCGAAAGCTGATTAGGGGGATTGAGAAAAAAATTGGCTTCCATTATACCTCTCTGTCACTATCACTAGTCTCTACTCCTCTATCATTTTCCAATTGTTCTACAGAGAATAAATATGAGTTGGCCCCTTCTAGATTGTTCCTTCTTGTGCAATGTCACTCTCCCATTCTCCGGTGACATGGGGGCCTAATCATCACCCAAACCTCCCAGGATTTCCTCACCAAATCATCATAGCTAAATATTCTCTTAAAAATGTAGGCCCCACCCACTACCTTTGAACCCATCTAGCGACCTGTTAGGAATAAGGTGTCTCAACCTTGTATATTTCCTTGCATTTTATATTATTTGTTTTATAATTAATTGTTTGCAAATAATGTATTTAAGTTTGATTTTCGTTCTGTCATTTAGTTGAGTGGACATGTTGTGTTTTCACTCCACTTGGAAGATGACAAGGATGATCAAACTTGGTCTAGGTGGATCTAGGCATCCCTTTTCTATGGTAGAGTTTATTTGTGAAATGTCAAAACTTTGGACAATGTGTAAGGTAATCATGACTGAAACGGTTATGACAGATTCCTATGACGGTCATTAATATTTGTAAGAGCTAATTGTGAAAGATTTGATGATGGGTGAAGACATGCAAGACATGTGGCAACTGATCATGTTGAGTACTGTACACATATTTTTTTGGGTTCCTATTTTCTCAGAGAATGGTAAAACCCTAATATGGCTGCCTTTTGGAAGTTGCCCTAAAAAGGGAAGCGCATGATATAAGCATTTTTAGGGTTGCAAATCAGTAGAGAAGTAAGTGTATTGTTGGAATGTTTTTATGCTACCGAATTTGTCTTCAAGTGTTGATTATCTCCTGGAATAACTTGCATTGCAAGTGTATTGTAAACAGTAATAGTTTTGATTAATACATTGTGCAGGTTTTGGAGTGCTGGGGTTTTTTACCGAAAGGTTTTCCCCAGGGTAAATCATTCTGTCATTCTCATTTTTCTATGTATGCATGTTATTGTATTATCATTATTTAATTGATAAGGGTTAAATCTGAATTTGCACAATCCTCTTCTCAGGAGTTTAGCGTAGGGAACTATTTTTCGCACACTTAGTTTCCTTTCACGACCCGCTAAAATACTTTGATTTAAAAATTAACTTACCTTGACTTACTTTTTAAATTTTAAGGTTGCTCAAGTCTTCAATCAACTGTTCTTTGTTCTAGTCAAGTAAACCCTCCCCAAGATTAGAAAGATTGTCTACAACCTCATTGTCTTATCTCAAAATGTGTGAGATTTTGTATTCTTCAAAGGATTCCAAGATAACTCTAATTCTTCTAATAAGTTTGTTCAAGTGCCAAGACCCCATTCACCTTTCACTATCCCATTAATTATAATCCGTGAGTCTCCTTCCAAATACAACTTCCTGACCCCAATCTTCTTGGCCAATCTCACTGCAAAAAAATATGCCTTGCTCTCTGACACATTGTTTGTACCTATTGGAAGTTTTTTTGCACCAATCATCTGAATATTCCCCTTCTCATACCTTAGAACACATCCTGATCCAGATGACCCCTGATTACCACTAGAGGCACCATCAAAGTTAGCCTTAATCCACCCCCTTTCCGGAGGAGTCCAACCTTTGCTTTTATGTCTATGAGGAAGAGGATGAGCCCTTGAATGCCCCTGAATGAGCCAACTATGCTTGACATATTGATGCACAAGCTTGTTGAACTCTATAATTAATGCCTTATTTTAATCTATTGAAAAAAAGTTTCACAATGCTCTAGTTAGATCCCACAACCTCAAATGTTGTTATATTTTGACTAACTAATATTTCATTGTCCTCATTATACTCCACGATAAGATATTTATACTTTCTTCATGTCGTTCCAATCCTCTTTTTATGCCACAATATTCAAATTACATTATATGAAAAGTTGAGTCAAGTGTTCAATTCAATAAAATATGACCCACAAGGAGCTTATATGGCATTAGCAATCAAGATATGGCTTGCATAGTATAATAGCTCAATGCATCAATATTTCCAAACTATTTTTCTAAATCATGATTTTTTTCATTGCAATCAATGCGATTCTATAAAGTCTTTATTTTCTTTCTTAACTATCCAAAATTACTTACAAAATTGTAAGTCCCAAAATTAATAGTCATTTTGTTTCTTAACTATAAACTAACTTTTATTTATTTATTATCCACCAACGTTCTACTTTATTTATTATTTATCTATCTTCTAATTAAAATATTGATGTAATATTCTAACAGTATCTAGATAGACTATGTTTTCTTCTACTAGATGCTCTTATTTATCATGTGTGGTCAAGAAAGTTGAGGTCACGATAGAGGATTCTCCTTTTCTCTCCTCATTATATAAGGATTTGGACAATGGTGTGTGCTAAATTTTAGGATTTAAGTTCCATCAAACTTGTAAATCCTTTATTTATTATTTTCCTAACTTTTTAAATATAACCATAAGAGGTTAAATTGTTTGATGAACAGTAGTGAAAGAGACCATGTAAAGGAAAAGTTACTTTCATTATTTTTCCTTTAGGAAAAGGAAAAAATAGCTAGGCATCCTCTCTTGGAACCCTCTATGTTGAGGTGTTTAGACAATTATTAGGGATGTAATAATATTCTATGACAACACCTATGATGGTTTATGATAGATTCCTTCCACGGGTGGACATGCATGAGCGATGCCTTATGACAGTTGTAAGAGGCTATTCTTGGGGGTGGGAACGTGGCTTTTATAGGTGGTTTTGTTTCTTATTTTTTGTGATATCATAATGGTATTCATCCTCACAAACTCCTACAAATTGGTGCCTTGAGCTAGAGTTATTCATTTAGTCTTGTTTACTTTCTAGGGTAACATAGTACTACCAGATTTTATAGAGGTCTATAGAGATGTGTATTAATTTTTATATTTTTATATTATATTATTAAAATACTTAGCTGTCTTTCTATGGTGGAGTTTTTTCCCGAAAGGGTTTCTCCACGTAAATCTGGTGTTTCATGTGCAATGATTTTCTAGTTCGTGTTTTGATTCTGCAATCACTTTGTTGAGGGTTAATCTTTAGTTTCAGTTTTGCATTAATATTCAGTTTAAGTTTATGTTTCAATATTTCTACACCTTCTTTTACAACGTATGGTATAAGAGCTAACAATTCTATTGAGGGAGGAACATCTTTCTCTTAAAGTGTTGAAGGTTTTTTGGTGTAGTGGGAACTTTTATTGTGGGTTTTTTGCAGATTTGAGAAAGATTGTATGCCATGGACTCCACCTCTCATCAAGATATTGAGAATTTAAATGACACTAGTTACAAGATGTGGAAGTTGAAAGTAGAAGATCTCCTTAAAGAGAGAGATCAATGGTTGCCAATTTTGGAAGAAAAGAAACTAGAGGATTCTACCTTAATGGATGATCAATGGAAAAAGTTAAGTTAGACAAGAAGGCATGAGGAAACATTTGGTTGTGTCTCAAAAAAAATTTCCTACTGAGTGTCTCTACAAAAGACACTATATATAAGCTATGGAGGAAAATAGGTGATGCCTATCAAACTAAGAGTTTTTCTAACGAGCTACATCTGAAAAGATATTGTATTCTTTGAAAATGAGGGATGATGATTCTATTGCTGAAAATTTAAATGCTTTTAATTTGATTGTAATTCAACTTGCATCAATATATGTTAGTATTGAAGATAAAGATAAATGCGTTTTACTACTTTTCTATTTTCCTATTTCTTGGGAAAATCTAATTGTTTCCATATGTAGTGGTGGTACAAAACCAATATGGACAAAATTATTCCTATAGTTATTTCAAAAGAGATAAGGAGAAAAACTATGAATGTTGGCTCCCAAGATGCCTTGCATGTACGAGGAAGGCCTAAGGAGAAATGGTCTAAAGGGGATAAAAAGAAGGATAATTTAAAAGTCCATTCTAAGAGCCCAAAAAAGAGCATATTGAAGTGCTGGAACTATGGTAAAGGAGGGAATTTGAAGGAGTGTAGAAATAATAAAAAAGAGAATTGATACTTCCACGGGTAAGTCCTCGAATGATAATGATTCTAATGTATTATTTATCTTAGCTAACTCTATTAGTAATGATGTCTGGCTTGTTGATTCAGGTGCTTCATACTATATCACTCCTTACAAGGAGTGGTTATCTAAGTATAAGGAATATGATGGAGGAGGATTTTTTCTTCTTAATACTACCTCAATGAATATTGTTGGAAAGGGAAAGGTAAAGTTGTGTTTCGGTGATGGGAGGATTATTTCCATTGATAATATTTTACATATTCTAGATCTTACAAGAAGTTTACTTTTGGTTTTCAAGTTGAATGATTCTGGAATGCATGTGACATTTGATAAGTCTTGTTGCAAGTTGGTAAAGGGGAATTTAGTATTTTCTAAAGGAACTTAGATAGGAACTTTGTTTAATTTGCATGCTTCTACTTTTTGTAATTCAAATTTTGTAACTAGGACTAAAAATGCATGTATGTCGTGACACTATAGATTGCGTCACATTATTGAAAAAAATCTTAAGACCATTCTAGATAAGAAAGTAATAGAGATGATTATGATTATTCTGCTAGTAAGAGTGATTTTTTTGAACACTGTGTGTTTGGAACATGTTTGTTAAACAAAATAGGTCTTCACTTTCTAACGGAGTTAACAAAGCTAAGAGACTTTTAGAGATTATTTATTTTGATGTATGTGGTCTAGTGGATGTTGACTCGTTGAATAGATATTAGTATTATACTTCCTTCATTGATGCTGTTTCAAGATATACTTGAATTTATTTATTTTCATTCAAAATTTCAAGTTTTCACTAAGTTTAAGGAATTCAAGAAATTGGTTGAAAGGCAATTATATTATAAGATAAATTTATAGATATCTGAGAATGGGGTGAATATTGCTCTAGAGAATTTGAAGAATTTTGTAAACATGTAGGAATTTTTAGGCAAAAGACTACACCTTACAGTCCCCCAAAAAATGGGGGAGAAGAAAGAGTGAAATGTACATTAATAGAAAGAGCTAGAAACATGTTAAGTAGTGCTGAGGTAGATAAATATTTTTGGGTAGAAGTTGTGGGTACTTCTTGTTATTTGATTAATAGATCTCCTTGTAAAGCTCTTGTTGATAGAACACCTTATGAAATGTGGTTGGTAAAAAGCCTTCAATTTAACATTTAAGGGTCTTTGGTTGTGAGGCTTTTTTTCACATGCCTCAGGAGAAGCAATCTAAATTGGATCTAGTTGCTGGTTGTTCTGAAGGTCTGGGTAAGCGCACTTGTGCTAGTCTCAGGAAGAAGGCCACCCCTATCCCTATGGTTATCGAAGACCTCAAGGATATTGTGGAGAAAATGAATGTGATGGAGGAGGAGGTTGTGGCTACTTTAAAGGAGTTGGCTTAGGTTTGCCTCATTGTGTTGCTTTGGCTCTCATTTTTTTCTATGTCAGGTTCCTTTTATGTCCTGTTACTTCTTCGACTGGTCTCTTGTTTCTGCTAGTTTTGGCTTTTGGGTTCTTCTGGCTTGTCTTGTTTCCAACAGTGTTTCTATTTGATGAAACTTAATTCTTATCTTATGTAAACCTTCTTTAAAGGGTTTCAGGGTCCCTTCAAAACCTATTTTTTCCTTAATAAAAAATAGAACAATCTAAGTTGGATCCAAAAGATAAAAAATGCATCTTTGTAGGATATGGTGAAAATGTAAAGGGTTATAAGTTCTAGAATCTTCTAACCCAAAAAATGATCATTTCTAGAGATGTGATTTCAAAAAATTTAGAGGTGATTCAAGTGAAGAACAACCAAAGGAAAAGTCAAAGTACATTTTGAAACTAAGTAAGAAGAAGCACACATGGAAGAATAAAGAGATGAAAAAGAAGATGGAGAAGTAGAAGAGAGTTCAAGTGAAAATTTAGAAGATATAGTTGTGACATAAGAAGTTGGTCACAATGAGGAAGAACGTGAGGAAGAACCTCTTACTCCACTTTTGAAAAGGTCCACAAGACAACAAAATCAATTTTTTTTTGATAAAAGGTCATAGCCATGTACTTTATATTAATATGAAAAAATATACATATCTTTTGAGAATTCCTAATTTCCAAAAAAATGGATGGAGACAAAGATATTTCCATATTTCCCATAATTGCGACCCCCATTTGAGATTATGAACCCAAAACACCCAACCAACTTTGACATATTCGACTGAAATCTTATAAAACATTTCATTGTATAATATCCAACATTACCCACAAAACCTTTCCATACTATGATGAAAGCCTTTTGAAAAATTTGACCCACACAATCCAAAAAACACCAACCCTGTTACCCCAGTTTTTGAACCTAGCCAAATTTTAAATTGACAATACTCGCCTTCGTCCCATGGGTGATAATCATGATTAGCCTTTGCATATTTGCCTTAATCTCCTTTAATGATTTTCTTAAATATGACAATAACACATCAACACAAAATGTAGTTGACACGTATAGCCCACTATTTTTTGTTCTAAATTTTCTTTACTTTGGATTGACTATGAACCTAGATTTTACAGGGAGACACTCTCTTTTGAAGAAAGTGGGTGTTGGATATAGACCATGTAGGAGGAGATGAAACCTTTGGATAGTTTTGACACCTAGGATCTTGTTAGTTTTCCCAAAGGAAGAAAGACAATTGGATGTAAGTGGATATTTAAGAAGAAATTATTTAGAGCAAATTGTTAGTTAGAGATGGAAAAGACTAGATTGGTGGCCAAGGGATACTCCTAGAGAGGAGTCAATTTCTGTAAAATATTCTCTCATGTTGCTAAGATAACTTTTTAGATTTCTATTATCTATTTCTGCTACTTGTGATTTTGAGATAGACAAAATGAATGTTAAACTTGCTTTCTTGTATGTGAATTTTGAAGAAGATATTTATATGTGACAATTTGACGGTTTTATTGAGAAAGGAAAAGAAAACTTGGTTTTTAGGTTATAGGGGTCACTGTATTGTTTGAAATAGTTACCCAGGATGTGGTCCTAGAATTTTGATGCATTTTCATTAAATTTGGGTTATGTTAGAAGCAAAGAGGATCACTATGTTTACATTAAGGTTATTGATGATCATATATTAATTATTGCCTTGTATATTGATGACATTATGTTAATTTCTAATAGCAAGGCGATGACTAGAGAGCTGAAAATTCAACTTTCTGGCACATTTGATATGAAGGATTTGGGGGTTTGTAGACATATTATTGGAATAGAAAGCAATAGAGATCAGGTTCACATAAAGCTTTCGTTAAGCCAAAATAAGTATGTTGACACCATTTTGTAGAGATTTAAAATGTGAGATTGTAAGCCAGTGTGTATTCAATTTCTAGTTGGTACTAAGTTGAGTTTAGACATCTGTCCTAATTCTGATGATGATATTGAATAAATGTCTACATTTCTTTATTCTAGCATCATCGATAGTTTAATGTATGCAATAGTTTGTACTAGACCAAATATATCCCAAGTAGTGGGAGTTTTAAGTAGGTTTATGTCTAATCCAGGTAAAGAGCATTGAACTTTTGTTAAAGGGGTTTAAGATATTTGCAAGGTAATTTTGATTTTTTTTTGGCTTATCATGGTATCGATGAATTGGATAATTCATTGGACATATAGGGGTTTTCTTTTAATGCAAATTAGGCAGGTGACTTGTATAGTTAGAGGTCCACTTGTGGCTATGTGTTTATTTTGTTTGGAGGTGCAGTGAGTTGGATGAGTGAAACACAACCTATAGTTGCATTGTCCACCATAGAAGAAAAGTATGTGGCTACTACACATGCATCTAAGGAGTAATTTCAGTTACAAAGACTTGGTAATGGTATTGGTTTTAATTACGGGACAATGAGAATTGGATGTGATAGTCAAAGTGCCATAAGTTTGGCCAAAAATCTTATGTATCATGTTCATACTAAACATGTTGATGTTCAGTATCACTTTATGTGAGAGATGGTTGAAATTGGATAGGTCTTGATTGAAACAATTGAGACTTTGAATAATGTTGCAAATTCTCTCACGAAGCCAGTGAACACATATAAGTTCTCTTGGTGCAAGAAGGCCATGGGCTTTGATCACTGTACTTGATTTGTACTTTGTAACTATATGGGGTAATTTACAATGCATGATGTGAAGTGTGAGAATGTTATGGTTTAGGTTCCATCAACCTTGTAAATCCTTAATTTATCATTTTCCTAATATATTTTTTAATTTACCCATAAGAGGTTAAACCATTTAACAAATGGTGGTGAAAGAGACCATGTAAAGGAAATGTTACTTTTACCATTTGTCCTCTAGGAAAAGGACAAAAAATTAGGAGTCTCTTTTTGAGTCCTCTATTTTTATATGTTTGGAAATTTTTTAGGGGTTGTAAGAGAATCTATGATAATTATGACAAATGTCATAAGATTATATAACAACACCTATGTTGGTTTATGAAAGATTCCTTCCACGGGTGGACATGCATGAGAGATGCCCTATGACAGTTGTAAGAACATCTGTAAGAGGCTATTCTTGGGGGCGGGAATGAGGTTTTTATATGTGGTTTTATTTCATATTGTTTTATGATACCATAATGGTATTCACTCTCATAAATTCCTATAAATTGGTGCCTTGAGCTAGAGTTATTTATTCAATCTTGTTTCGTTTCCAGGGTAACAGAGTATTGTAGAATTCTATAGATACCTACAAAGAAGTGTATTAACCTTGTGTTCTTAATTGGATCAATAATATACTTCCCCCCCTTTCTACGGTTTTTTTTCCTAAAAGGGTTTCTCCACATAAATCTAGGATTTCATGTGCAATTGTTATCTAGTTTTATTTTAATTTTGCAATCACTTTGTTGAGGGTTAATGTTTAGTTTCCAATTTTCATTAATATTCAATTTAAGTTCATATTTCAATATTTATTCATCTTTTTTTACAACACTAGACTATTAGGCAAAGAAGAAAGATTTTGCTAAACATGTATTGATTTCGTTAATTGTGTGTGTTGGACTATCATCCAAAGAAGATAGAGAGGCATTGCTAAATATATATTTATTTTTAATGATTTTTTTTAGGTGTGTGTACTAATAGGTGAGGGCTTGGTGTGATTTAGATAGCTAATCCTTTGACCATTTATAGATTGGCTACTTTTATTGGGTGGTGATTGTAGTGCAACAATTTGGCTACAACTGTGCTCTTATTTGGCTTTTGTGTTAAGCTAATGTTTGTTGTAAAAGGTTTTAGGGACCCCTTCAAACATATTTTTCCTTGGATGATGTTGAATTCCATGCATATTTTGAATGAAATGATCTTTTGGTTCCTATGCATATATAAAAATGAATAGTTGTATATTTTTTGTATTAGAAAGTAGATAAAAAAGGGTGTTGGCCCTTACACAGACCAAAAATACCATATACAACAAGGTCAATAACACACAATTAACAACACACTAGTAACCCACATCACGAGTGGGTAGACAACTCACCCACAATGTGGGGAGGAGAATGAGAAATTGAAGAAGGATATTTTCTATTCCACCAGACCACAGTCTAGGGAATAATATCATTGGGATCCTGACCACAAGGGGAAGAAAGTGGAAAAATCCTCTTTGCAAGACTATCAACACAATGTGCATAATGTTGACAAGGCTGCACATCATCAACCAAGGTTGACGCAAAATAGAAGTAGTAATAAATAGTTGTGTTCTATCTAACTATAGATGCAGTCTTAACCATTTAGTTAGTCAATTGTAAAAATAAAAGTGAAGCTTATTTTATTCAATATATCTAGAGAGACATTAAAAAATAAAAATTCATGATTATGAAAGGAGAGGGACATAGGATTGTTTTCACTACTTTCACCAAACACTTAACATGAATATTTCACCACACATAGTTACGAAACCCATATGGTGATCTTAAAAATATTACAACATTAGGAGTGAGCTTGTTGATATGGCACTATATGCTTTCCTACAATATAAAATGCAACTTGGATTTATTCCATAAAATGTGGAAGATGTTTCTTAGTATAAACTGATATTCTTCTCAAAAAATACACATTGTGTTACTTTATTGCATAGGATTTTATTCAAACGACCATTATCATACATTAATTACATTAAAAAATTAAAAAACTAGTATCATCGTCTAAAGTAAAGGCCAAAGATCAGTTACAATAGGTTGAATCAAGGTGCTTCTTAACCTTAAGAGCTCCCTTAATGGGTAGATATTATACATTTTTAAAGTAATAGCATGTTTTTCTTAGGAAAAAGGGTATTTTATTTATTGTTTTAGATTCCAAGTAAATGAATGTAGTTACGAGGTAACCGGGCATGTAGTAGGTTGTTGACAAGTTTATATATACATATTTACACACACACACACACACACACACACACACATGTACACATACATATACACAAACATATATATACATATACACATACATACATATATACACACACACACATGTGTGTGTGTGTCTGTGTGTGCACATACACACACATACACATACACATATGCATACGCATACACATACACATACACATACACATACACATACACATACACATACACATGTATATATGTATATATATATACATATATATACATATACATACACATATACATATACATATACATATATATACATATACATATACATACATACATATATATATGTGTGTGTGTGTGTGTGTGTGCATACATACATATATATGTATATATGTATACACATGTATATATGTATATATATGTATACACACACACACACACACACACACACACACACACACACACATATTGTGTATGTGTTTATGTGTAATTCACCCGTACCTACAAATCTGCAAACACGACACTCTATAACTCATTAATTCAATTGTTAGTACCTAAGATATCAATCAAAACATAACAATCAAGAGCGACATATAGCTTCCTATTTAGAGAGAGTTTGATCCAAGTATGATAGTGCTCTCAGAATATGAATTAGATAAGTGATAATACAACTCTAAAATGGAAGATTCAAATTGCAAAGGCCATTGAAATGCATCTAAGATAAACATCTCCATCCTAAATCAATTGAGTCCATTAAGAAATTGAAGTGTTTTGCTAATTATCTAGATGCATGAATTCAATTATACTATACAAGCTTAATAATGCAAGATTGTGGGATCAAATGAGCTCAAAATTCATCCTTTTATGGAGAATGAGAGGAAATGAGAGGTTGAGATTGATTCTGAATGAGTGATGAGGATTGAACCTTGATTGATCCATGTGAGATGATCCATGTGTGTTAAATCCCATTGGTCCATCAATTGACTATTCATTTAGTGATGGGTTGTAATTTTAGGAGCTTTTATTAATTTGCTTTTAATTAATTACTTTAGCCAAGAGATTTAATGAAGTTTATTTAATTAAATAGGCCAAGGTAATCAATTAGAAATTAATGATAGATCACCAATAGATGATGTTTGATGAGGGATTTTAATGATTTTTTATGAAATATGTCAGTAATCGAATAATCAGATTAGCATAATTGAGAGGAAGATCCTTAGTTAAGGAAAATAGGACCTTCAGTTAGACTAACCTAATTTAGGGTGATCTCACACACACACACACACACACACACACACACACATGTATGTATACATACATACATACAAACAAAGAAATAAATAAATAAATAAATAAATATATACACACA
>MU224784.1:1783814-1810663 GCA_018584345.1 Thuja plicata | reverse complement strand
CACACACACACACACACACACACACACACTTCTTGTCTTATATAATTAGAGGTTTCCTCCATCAAGTGGGGTTTGTTTCTATCATGTTGTTATTTATCAATTTTATTTGATCTATCTATCTGACTGTTTGTGGGGGTAAAAACACCAAAATGAGGGTTTGATTGTAGTACGCCCCTATGCAACCAACACAATTTTCCCTATTTTCATGGGTGTAGGTGACGAATAGTTTTGTGAAGCAAAGAGGAGTGAACTAGAATCAATTAGTCAGTTATTTAGACTAATTTCCCAAAATACTCTTGTGAAATAGCTAATTTTTAGTTCTGAAAGTGTTGGATTAGTGGCCAACTTGACATGGTGCAATTAGGTATAAGTAACTAATTACAACCCTCTCCACTTTAGGCTATGTGAAACCAAGGCAAGTGAACCCTAAACACTATTTTTTTGATCTTGATTTCCTTTATCTATGGATATTGTGATAGATTGGTTCTCGGTGCTTATAATCATTTAAATGTATGGTCTATGACAATTTGGCTATATCCTTGGTCTGGAAAACTTTAGAGACCCTAAGAACGGGATAATTCTAACCCTAAACTACAACTAGGGAAACAAAAAACTTAAAATAAACTGAAATGAAAAGATTTTTTTTGGATTTTAAAGTTTAAGTTGAAGCTACTTAGACATAGAAATTTGATCAATGCTTGCCTTGGGTATACAAATTCATGAAAGTATACATAATTCTGAAAGGTGTAAAACTACAATTAGAAACATAATTCTCCACTGAATTAAAACCTTGTGTTGATCAAGCACATAAAAATGAAGATCATGTCATACAACTATTGCATATATCTCACAAGATCTCTACACGTACTTCTAATATTTTAAATCTTTACTTTAGAGATATCAAGAATCACTCACACCATTGTTAACACTGAATAATAGATAAAACCAGGAAACCCTTGATTTTTAATTTTATTAAATCTTGAACACATATGAAATGACAACATAGTAAATCATTGAATTTCATTTCTAGTTGTTTTTTTCAATTACAAAAGTATGGACTGTCATAGAAGCTACATACACCATGAGACAAAGTCACTTTTCAAATTATATCAATTGAACTTGCAAACAAAATGAAACTGTACATTGACTAATGACCTATTAGAAAACTAGAAAACTTAACATAAGACCCTGATTTCCCTTTTATAGAAACAATGGAGCGAACAAGCTTCAAGTCTTGTACAAAAAAATTAATTGGCAGTAGGTGACTCCCTTGTTGCTAGAAGACAAAAATTGTTCTACAATCTTTTCAGACATTCCTTATTCCTTTAAGAGTGGTAGTTGAAGTTGATATCTTCAACGGTAAATCCTCATACAATCCTGGAAAGAAGTTGGCATGAAAAAAGGATGATGTTGCTAACTTTTTTTTTTAGAGATCCTTGACATCGAGCTTACATCCCTTTTCTTAAAATATTTGTATTTACTTCACAAAATCTGGTTAGATTAAGCCCAAATCTTATCTTTATGATGAAAATAGATCTTAGAACAAGACCTGATTATCCCATGATTAGCCCAGAGCCAAAAGATCAACAACTCAAAATTTCAAAACTTAGTGAGAACACAACGACTACTTCCTAGTTCAAAATTTTCAAAAAACAAAGAAAAGGTTAGACATAATCAAAATAATCACAAGGCATCCAATCCTAGATCTTTAAATCTTTGGAGAGCTTGACAATGCTGAGTATATTCTCTATCACTTATCTGCTCCTTTGCATTTTCCATTGTTGTCACGTCTTCCTTCAAATTAAGCATGAATCCCAAATTCATGTCTAGCCTTTCTAGCAATCTATCTTCATCCATCTGTACATCTGCCATTATGGAATCTGTCATAGCTGGAAACTCTTCTTTTCATTCTGATTCTAACCTAATATTGTTTACCTTCTTTAAACCATCCTTTACATCAAGAAAAAATGGAAGCAAATTGTATGCAGTCAAACCATAGAAACTTGACAATTCTATTTTAATAATCTTTGTGTATAATCTATGCTTTGAAAACCTCTGAATTAGAATCTTCAATTTCCATTCAAATTCATTAGCATGATATTCTAGAGGCTTTGAATGAAATTTATTTGAATAAAATTCTCAATATCTAATAATCAGAGCAATCCGGTTGTTTGGATTGGTTTTGTTTATACATTCACAGCTACCATATGATGTCTTTTAAATACTTTACATACATATAAAATTATCTCAGCCTCGACCCTTTAAGGATAAAAAAAATAAAAATAATCAACCTATGTAAATAAGAGATAGAGCAACCAAGAAACCTTTGCCACTGAAGATGGATCTATTAGAAATTTAGAAACTCTAGATGCCTAGTCCATACTTCATCAACATCCCATGGAACACTAGTTACACTGTGATCAACATCAACATCCCATGGAACACTAGTTACACTGTTATCAACACGAGTATGAATGATCTCTATTATGATCTTCACCTCTGTTGCTCTGATATCATTACCAGCTATTTTAAACTATATGTGCCCAACTCCCTTTCTAGCACTAGCTTCTAACAAACTTCAATATCCAAAAATACCCCCCTTGGAACGATGATACTCAAATATACCCCTCCACTTTCCACTTAGCCACTGCCTTTCTGAATTCCCTATTATTTTCTTCAATGCTAGCAAAAGATGGAAAATTTAGCGTTACACCTACCAGTAAGATTTTTCTTTAAATATATTTTGTGCTTATCATTATCTGAAAAATGATGGATGCCCATTCTCTGTTCCAAATGGCATATTTCATAAACTACATGGAGAATCATTATAATTTATTTCGATGAGAAATAAACTCATAATCTTTAAAAATAACCAAGAGGGAAGAGGGAATCATACCAGTGAGTAATCAAATCTTTATTTTCTAGCAAGATCTTTGATCTTTGTTGTGAATCGACACCAGTGTCTCTTCGTCACTCCTCCTTACTAAAATTTTAATCCATCTACAGTGAATCGATACCAGAGAATTACAAGAGAAATTAATTATAGACATAAATGCAAAATCTGAATGTATAGGTCGTCACTTGAATCATTAGGTATTGACCGTTTCACATGCATAACTGCCAGTGACTTAATCCCTCCCTATTTCCTATTCCACTATCACCTCAATGCTAACTGTTGTGCCAATATTTCAAGAAGAGTAAATGCAAATCGCTCATCAGCTACCATTCTAGTTCCCATGGAACCGCCCCTTCAAATTCTATTGCATATCATCGTTACATTTTGTAACTGTCATGAACTTCTTTTTTTTTTTACATGGATCTGCTCATTCCCACCTTGTCATAATTACATTGAGGTTGTGGGTAGTTCCTCATGGTCTTGAGTTCAAAGTTTCTCTCAGGTTTAAGAGGCGAGACATCTAGCAGGCGACTGATCTCACCCTAGCTCGCCCAAGTATCCAAGTTATGGGCTGCTGGACGCTGGGCTAGGTCGCGGGGAAATCTCCAGATAAAAAAAAACAATTAGTTTTTTTCAAAAAGCCTAAATGTTTACATTGAAGATTGATGTCACTGTACAAAGCCTCTCAGCGTAATTAAGTGTTATATGCATACTTTTTAGATATGAAGAGGTTTGTTACCTTTGAGGAAATATCAAATAATATATTGAAGAAGAGTGTAAAATTAAATTTTGAAAATATGAAAGGAGATTGAAGAAAATATAGATAGTTGTACTAGAAGAGGGAGTAGAAATTACAAAAGAGCATATAAGGTAGAATAAGATTAAGATGATAGATATGAAAGGAAAATAAGAGAAATAAAAGGATTCATCAAGACAATAGACTAGCTAAATAAAAGCATGGTAGAACTCGTGAAATAACTTGTAATTGTGTCACAAGAAGATTTAATTTCAATTTCAATTGTAAGACCTAATGCATCTATACTAGGGGAATAGATAGATAACACCATTTCCACCACTGTTGAAATGATTCAAGTGGTACTAAATAGATGTATGACATCTAGAGAGATGGATGATAAAGTGGAGAAGTTGCATTAACTCTTCTAGTAGGGTTGAAGATAATAGAGAGAGAAATAGAAGAAGTAATGAATCAATAGAAGCTTAATAATTAGAAATTAGAAGATGAGGAGATATTGAGTGAAGAGAAGAAAAAAGATATAGTAATATGGAGGTTACATTTAGAGTGGGAGAGATATTGGATTGAATAATGTTCCAAAGCCATAATTATTCTTACAACATTGGATAGAATCTTAGAAAGGTGATGCAGTCAAGCTCAGAGGATCCAATAAAAGACTGTCCAAACTTGATGCATTACAACAAGAAAATAGTGGAAAATAAAAAACACAGAGATATAACAACTTATATCAATTCATATTCATTTCAGATTCAATTACACGCAACATGTCGGGCTATGATGCCTTCCTAGTTTAGGCCAAAACAACAAAAGCATCAACAAGATCTCATAGGATCCAACACTCCCAGTCTACTCTATAGCTAACTGGAAGAAAACCAGATTTGAACTTGTGCTCGCAAGCCTCCAAGCAATCTGCTATTTCTACCTACCCACTTACAACTATCTGGAATAACTTACAGTTCTTCATCTTATTAGCTTACTCTTCTATCCTCTATCTATCTCCTCATCTCTCTCTCTCTCTCTCATAAAAATCAACCTAGACTCCCTTTTATACAAACTTGCCACAAGTCGGCATCACAATTGAAGTAATATAATAAAACACAAGTCGACATCAAGAAAAACCCAACCAACATGTTATCCATCAGTCGGCCTCCAACGGTCTTTAAATCTACATAAGAGAGTGAACCAAATAAGATATAGGTCCTCACATCCCCCACAGATAACAACAAATTAAATACACCAGTCGACCAACCCAAAAGATAGCATAAACCCCATTAGTGATCAAGAACACCGAAAATAGACCACTTGGTGAGAAGTACAATTGAGCCAAGCTCCACCAAACAAACACCACCAAGAAAAAAACACCAAACACCACTCAGTAACCGAGACTGAGAAAATAGTCACCAAGACCGAGCCAACAACAATCAAGTCAACAAGTAACCGAGCACTCCAACAAGGAACTCCAAGCTAGTTACCAATCAGATTACCAAGCTCCCAAGCAATAAATCAACATCAAACCAAAACATGTTTTTGGTGACACAGGATTTTGAACTACCCCAGGATGCTCTTGCATCAGACACCCAGGTGCAAAAAGATGTTCTCAGTAGTTGGACGAACATTTGTTGGGATTCAACACATAGATTTGAAACTAGTTCTTGATATACATGTCCTCCAAGATCTCAACTGACACACTCTTTCCTTGGTTCTTCTTTTGCTTCCTTTTCCCACTACTACTCTCTCATGTACCTTTAGATCTCTGAATTTGGGTGTCTGCATCAACCCCTGCAAACATCTCAGATCTGCTACCAATGCTCAAGTTCCTCCTTCCTTTGCCTTCATCCTTCAAAGGAATCAAAATAGAATTATATCCATCTTTTAGGATAGTAATTAAATTCCTTCTACAGTCGTGAATAGCCTCTCTATCATACTTTCAGGGTCTCCCAAGTAAAACATGACAAGAACTCATCTCCACAATGTCGCATAATACTTCATCTCTATAAGAACCAATGTAAAAAATTACCATGCACCGCTCCTTCACTTCTACTGCATGTCTATCTTGCAACCAACTTATCCTATAAGGACAAGGATGCCTCAACCTTTTCAAACCAAGTTTTTGAACCATCTCCTCAACAACTAGGTTGTCAGTACTTCCTCCATCAACAATCACCTTACAACATTTACCACCAGAATTGCACATAGTCCTAAACAAGTTCTTCCTTTGAAAAGAATCATCTTACTTTGAGGGAAGCTAATTTATCCTAAGAAAGAGAGTCACACCCTCCACCTCTGGTTCATTCTTAGTAACCTCATTTACCACAACGTTTTAGTGACTACCGACCTTTCTATTTGCATGGGGACATTCAAATGACCGATGTCCTTCTTCACCATAATTATAACAAATACCTCTGAATACACCTCTACTGTCTTTCTCCTTGATTTAATAGGTTTCTGTTCATCTTCAACTTTTAGTTTATCCTTCACCGACTGTTCTTTCTTTTCTTTGCCTCGGGAATTACCATGATGTCTTCTCTTCAACCTATCTTTTGCCTTCAATGCATACTAATAAGAATCCTCTACTGAGTCAATCTTCAACATACCAATCTCATCTTGGATATTGAATATCAGACCATTAACATACCTTGCCACCTTTTCCTTAGAAATTTCTCTATGCCCAGACCGAATAGTCAACTTGTAGAACTCCTTGGTATAATCTTCCATAGTCATCTCCTTTTGTTTCAGATTCTGCAACTTCTTAAATAACTCAAGTTCATAGTCGGCAGGAATGAACTTAGCCTCTATCTTTATCACCATCAACCTCCATCGAATGATCTTCATCTCACCTTCCTCTTCTTTGTCCCTCTACAATCCTTTCCACCATAAATAAACATGTCCTTTCAACTTAGTCTGTTCCAATCTCACTCTAAGCGGATCTTCAATGTTTTCCAGGTCAAAGTAGTCTTCTAATTGACTGATTCAATGAATCAGATCCTCGGCTCTCAATGTATCTAAAAAATTGGACACCTCCATTCGGTAACTTGTACTCAACTAAGCTCTAGATCTTTGCAACTAATCATATCTGTCTCTTTCAGATCTTTCCATTCGATCGACTCTGTCATCTCCACTAGATCCAACAGCTTCAAATTCTTCAGCAGCTTCTTCATAACCATCATCTATCCTTGAACCTATATGTAATCCAACATTTATGATACCTTCTATGATTTCATTCTTCATTTCCACCATCTTGGATCTAAATCTTTCTGTTATCCCTTCTTCTACCTCCTTAGAAAGATTCACAATTGCTCTAGGGTCTAATCTTCTTGGAGGCATCTCTCCAGATCTTCGTAAACCCTAAGATCCACAATAAATGAACCATCTCTGATACCACTTGATGTATTCAAGCTCAGAGGATCCAATAAAGGACTGACCAAACTTGATGCATTACAACAAGACAACAATGAAAACTCAACAACACAGAGATATAACAACTTATATCAATTCATATTCATTTCATATTCAATTAAATGCAACATGTTAGACTGTAAGGCCTTCCCGGTTAGGGAAAAAACAAAAAAAGCATCAACAAGATCTCGCATGATCCAACACTCCCAGTCTACTCTATAGCTAAGTGAAAAAAAACCAGATCTGAACTTGTGCTCGCAAGCCTCCAAGCAATTTGCTATTTTTGTCTACCCACTTACAACTATTTGCAACAAATTATAGTTCTTCTACTTATTAGCTTACTCTTTTATCCTCTATCTATCTCCTCACATCTCTCTCATAAACATCAACCTAGACTCCCTTTTATACAAAATTGCCACAAGTCGGCATCACAATTGAAATAAAATAATAAAACACAAGTCAGCATCAAGAAACACCCAACCAACATTTTAAATCCATCAGTCGGCCTCCAACAGTCATTAAATCTGCATAGGAGAGTGAACCAAACAAGATATAGGTCCTCACATCCCCCACAGGTAACCACAAATTAAATGCACCAATTGGCTAGCCCAAAAGATAGCATAAACCCCGTCGGTGATCAAGAACACCAAAAATAGACCACTCAGTGTGAGGCACAACCAATTTGAGCTCCACCGAACAGACACCACCGAGAAACAAAACACCAAACACCACTCGATAACCAAGATTGAGAAAACAATCAATGAGACCGAGCCAACAACAACCAAGTCAACAGGTAACCGAGCACTCCAACAAGGAACTCCAAGCTAGTTACCAACCAGATTATCGAGCTCCCAAGCAATAAATCAACATCAAACCAAAACATGTTTTTGGTGACACGGGATTTCCAACTACCCCAGGATGCTCCTGCATCAAAAGAAGATAAAATGATAATTTTAAGATTAATAGAAGACATCGTTGAAGAATTGGCGCTAAGAAATTATTGGAGAATTTTGAGAAGTTTAGGAAAATCTAGTCTAACATGATGAAAATTCTAGCAGTAGGAATAAACTTAAATTCATGGAAGATTTGAGGGAAATGAAGAGTACAATTATAGAATATATGTGTATCAATACCCAAGGGAAGAAGAAAATGCAAATCTATAACATTAATGCAAGGCTCAATTACTCAGTTGGACATTGATAGACAAATTTCAAAAGGAAGGCATGGAGAAAGTGTTGGCTACCCTTGAAGAGTATCATGTCAAGTATGATCAAAGATTAAAAAAATAGATGGTGGGAACTCTGGGGATGACTTGAATAATAGTCGAGGATCTCACAAGAGAATAGACCATAGCCTTCAAAAAGAAATGTAGACACCTAAAAATGACCTGTTGCTCATACACAATGATTTTACTAACATTTCTCTTAAATTATTAAACATTCTTTATTATTTAATTAATTTGCATCCTTCTACTATATTCTAAATTCAAATTCATAATTTCTCTTCAAATCCACTATTAAATAATTTTAATCGATTACTTGATTATTAAACGTCTAATTAATATTCATCACTGATTCTTCTATAAAGTAATTAAATAATTATAACTATTTAATTATTCCCCATGTCTACATATTAATTAAATAATTACATTATTTAATTAAACATTATCACTTTTTAATTATTATATTTATGTAATAATTACATGTAATTAATCAATTTCTCACTCCTAATTAAATAAATGCTATTTTTATTTAATTTATAAAATTATTATTATCATTCTTCTCATAAATAAATAAGTTTTATTATTTATAATTCCCCCATGTGTAAATAAATGAATTCTTTATTTATTTAATTATATTTATTCTTCTAGTTCTGACTAATACTAAGTGTCAATCTACTGATCAATCACATTTTCTAACTCCTCAATCACCTTTTTCTAACTAATCAATCTATTCACTTATCAATTCAATCTATTCAGTCTTCTATTCAATCTAATCAATTCATTGATTAATCTATTATGTTGACAAACCAAATAATTCAGTCAACTCTCCAATCAACTCACTTAATAGATCAATCAAATTTGTTGACAAGGCAATCAAGTGACTCAACTCTTCAATCAATCTAAGTTCACTCTTCATTCACAGACAATCAATCCCATCAATCATGGAATCCCAAATTCCTATATAATGAGATCTAATTCTCAATATTTGCAACCACATGAACCATATTATTCTTCAAATTCTTATACTCTCACATTGAGCTTGAAACTAAGAGTCCACATTTCATCAAGAAGGAGAACAATAAAGGACTTAATTGGTTTGCATATGCTTTTATTTTCATTGATTCAATTTATTGATTCTTTATGCATTATGTTATCTCATTTCCTCTTTTGATATTAGGAATTTATACTTAGTGTGATTAACATATCTTCTTGTGGTTATATTTGCGTTACAATTACAGGTTTTAGACCTGAATTTCCCTTGATTACAATGGTAAATCCGACATGAATCACCAAGCTTCTTAAAAATGATTTTTTATATACTGTGCAGATAGAGGTATAAATCAACGCAATCTACAAGCTAATTCGACACACTTACTATAGTATTTTCCTATAGTCAATACCCTAAAATGATGCACTTGCATATCCAGATCGACTCCTTCATGCCACAAAAGTGACACACCTGAGTATCTAGAGAGATGCACATGCTACATTGATGCACCACACTTGTTTGATTATATTTTATTTGATCTTTTCCTCGATCATTTTGTCTTCTCTATTTTTAATTTGGATCACTATCATTTTAACTTTAATTCCTAATTATTTAATAGAGATCTATTGTTTTCATGTTGGGTTATTTAACATTGAACTCTTGGTATTCACACTTGAAATTTGGTTAATTGAACAAGGAAAATCTCACTTGGTTTGGTGCTTTAAAAATGAACACATGTGCTTGTATGGATGATTCCTAGAATAGTGCACCTTTGATTTTAGTGTTTTATTCGATTAACCTTGTGTCTTGTGTTCTTGGTGCGCTTGCACAATCTTTAAGCATAAAAAACTTTTAATTTTTTTAGAGAGGCATGTCTGAGGGTGCATTTAACCACCAAAGGATTACCTCAAGCCAGAAAATCCCTTCTAGTCGGTATATAAATAAGATGTGGGGAAAATCCCTGAATTTCTTACATCTAACCAAGATCAGGAAGATGAGTGGATGAGAGCTTGTATCGGGCCTACATTCCTAAGGAGACGATGTGGTCCATTAGAGAGTTAAGTGTCTTAATTATATACAAAATGATGGGGGAGACTCCATGAAATCTGACTAAAACCATGTTAAATAGAGGCCACCTGGTTCACCTCTAAACGTCAACTTATTTCAGTGCAAGGGGAGGGAAGAATATAACCCCACTAGATCCCTATCATATGTGTCCCAATGTATTCTATTATTTGAAGAGAAAAATTCTTTGATACAACAATAATACTTGACAAAAGGAAAAAACATGAGCATATTCACAAGGGCTTACGTACTAGAGTGTGATAGGTTGTGTGAGCTGATAGACTACCAAGAAATGGGTGTGAAATATTTTGGACAAATCCATTTGACCTTAGGTTAGACTTCTTGTATTTTCTTATTCATTGTGTCAGACCAAGTGAAAACTTGTGACTTGCAAAGGTCACCGAACATACATAGAACATTTCTTTTCACTCATTCCTGCTACCATATTTTGATTGTGTGATTGTTGTGTTTGTACATAATCAAAACTTATCCTAAAAAATGTCCTACATAGAGAAACAAAATGACACGGGTCCAAAACATACCATTTGTTCTTATCCTAAATTTTGTGATCGACATAGTAGTCTTTAGCCTTGCACATTAGAAGTTTATACCTTGAATTTTAGTGAAATTGTTGTATTTAGAATATATAACCTTTCTTAGTCATCTAGATATTTCATAGTCCTCATTCTAGATCCAAAAAATCTATAAGACACAAAAATATAGCTTGCATATCTTAGGGTTAACTATTACACTTTCTAGAGTCATTTTCCAAATTAGAGGGTGCATCATTTTAGGAAATTCCTATAGTGGTTTTGCACATTATCTTGACTTCCTTGAAATTCAGTTATCATCTTTGTTTGCTTGCCTTGTCTAAGGAAATTTTCAGTCTTCTCAAGATTTATCTTATTCATAGACATCATTGTCAGAATTTTCATTTTATTTGTTCCACAATTGAAGTCAAGACAGTTCCCAATATCATTCAGGTATTTCCTTAGAAGCTTTACATTCAAAGTTTTTAGAATCTTCCTTAGGGTATATTTCCTACACCTTAGACATCATTTAGTCATTCATTCATAGTTTTTATCTAGCATTCCAAAATCATAAAAAATCCAAAAATAAATAAATAAATAAAATTAGAGTCGTAACATAATTGTCTTAGTCATCTTGCATATACCTTGGTCTCATTCTTGTACATGCCAATCACAACAAGGTCACAAAGAAACAAACATTAGATGGATTCTCATATTCTTCCAAATAATTATTTTAGATCATTGAATGAGGAGTTAGACATATGTTAAGACACTATCCCCAAACATGATCAAAATCATATACCTATGTCTAGAAATGAACCATAAGTAACCTCCATATCTCCCACCATTCCTTCATTGACACCATCTCCATCATACAATGTATAAAATGATGACACCTTTCTACTTTACCCACAAGGGCTATCCATGATACAAATCCATACCAATCCATTATTTAATGCCAGTCCCTTCTACAATTCAACAATCTTAGATCCAATGCCATCATATGGTCCATTCCCAAGGAAACCTACTCCAATAAGTCGCAGTCAAAGTCCATTCCTATCATGCCCAAGAGTTGAGTCCTTTTATAAATCTACCATACATATCCAAACTCTTACCCTAGATCAAGAGGGCAATCTAAAGTATAAAGAAGCAGGTCCTAAAATGGGTCAAGATCAAGATACCAAGAATATACAATCTCATCCAATATTTGACCAATATCTCATAAACCTAGAAAATTATGATGATCCCCTTCTCCATTTGTTTCATGTCCAACATAATCTCCTTCTATCCCAAGAGAAAATCATCCTTTCAAATCCATATTCTAAGAAAGACCATGATGTACCATACCCTCTATCCAATTATCCTCTTCCATGTCAAGATAAAATTATCCCTCCATGTCCACCACAAGATATTATCAACCCTCCATCTATTATAACTTAAGGAGAACACAACTGAGAGGGGATGAATCAATTGTGCCACAATATCATCAAAAATTATCCAGCTTATACACTTTAATCTTATAGCTGAATGATAAACATGAAAGCAAGATCATAACACAGTAACCAACACATAACACCAATATTTCTGATGTGGAAACGTTGTTAGTGGAAAAACCACGGTGATGATGGAACCCACAAGATGAATGCACTTTGTTAAAACCACTATACACTATTAGGAATATTACAAAGGGGAATGCACATGCATTCAGGCACACTGCCTAGAGCTCACTACTCAAATAAAACAAGGATCTCAATCTCAACGAAGGCTCACTCCCTTACAAAAATAGATGATCTCAACATATAGAGGACATATTGTCCAAGATCATATAATGAAAAACAACATCTCTGATATGCCAAAATAGTTCCAATGAAGTACACCAAGTCTTTTCCTCAATTTTAGATTCAACTCATATCTCTTCTATCAGGTATCCCACACTGTATTTCTCCTTCACACACTCTAGTACACCTTCATAATTACAAGTAATTATATATATATACACATTACATCAATTTATCTTAACCAGGTCAGCTAGGAACCTAATTACAAAACATTAATTCATTACATCATAATACTCAATGTGATCCATTGAATATCGAATAAGACATAAAAATGATCCATAAGAATATCTCAAACATGCTCCAGATCCATAGATCATGCCACAAACCTTCGCAACATGCTACATCACCAAGTAAACCAAGAAATTAGAAGTACATCAAAACACCACATGAAAATCATGGAATCTGATCACATAATGCAATGTGATCCACCAACACAAATAGGACATGATCAAGAAACATCATAAAGAAACTTGAAGCACCAAGACATCAACATGAACATCTATATCATAGAATTCATTCACTTCTCTACTCTGTTCATTGAGAACAGTAATCAACAACGACTATCATAAAAGAAAATTATCTTGGATGCATCTAAATCAAAAACCACTTGCACTGAGGACACACATCCATGTCTTGAACTCACCACCAGGTTAGCAACCAAGAATATTGCATAACTGATCCAAATACTGAAACATTGTCTCTTCCTAGATAACCAAAATAGTAGTCTTTGATAAATACATCATAAATTATTCAAATTAATATTCGAACCTTTTCCACTTGAACATAATCAAGTACAAACATCCCAGAACCTTTTCCACCAGAGAAATAATCTCACTGAATAAACCATGAATACTATCTTCAACAATAGGAATATGTTGACATCAATGGAAAACATTAATGCCAACACATATATGCACAATCTGAACAATATCTCATAAATATACAATACCATCTTCATGTTGTAATCCTCCATGTCCACCTCAAGATTCCATCAACCCTATCCAAGATAATAATAATCCTATTACATATTAACTTGATTCATCAACTATCATCTAGTCTAGTTCGCTTCATGATATTATCAGTCCTTCTATAACATATCCACCTCAAAATAGACTCACATCTTGTAGACAGTATCCCACTAGTCAAAAGTATTATCAAGTCAAAGGGTTAAGCCTTCATGAACAAGGTATATTAAAACCCTTCCATATCAAAGAAAAGTTTGATGGTCATGGCCTCTATAGAAAAGCTCATTCTCAAGATGTTGGTATCCCCACAAATTCCAAATCCAAATGTATACCTTCCCCTTCATCCCTTCCATCCATCGTAGGTCCATGTTCTCCTCCATCCACTAGTTCACAATCCACTTACCCTTTCCCATATGCATGTTAGAAAAGGAACACATCTTTCAGAGCCATCCACCCATCCAAAAGGCCTCCATACAATTTCTATCCACCTGTGAATACCATTACCCTTCTAATAATTTGGGATGCCAAGCATAAAGTACATAAGTCAATAAATCTATATGCAATCACGGATCAACATGTCTTGTCTAATCGATATGCAAAAACAAAGAAAAATACGATCCTAAATGAAAAAGAAATGTCCAAAAGGCCACAAAGGGAAATCAATCAAAAATAAAAGTTAAAATTTATATGGGTTCATAAATATTTTGTACAAGAAATTTATTCCAAGGAACCACAAAAAATGAAAAGTAAAAAACCATGTGGATTCTCAAGCGGCTCCTCGAAGCACCATATCCCAAAGAAAAATCCAAGTTAGCATCCAAAATTTCTATCCTTCCATCTAAATGGCTATCACCTTCTATATCCATTTTCGGTCCTTATGTTCTAAAATCCATATTCACTCCTCCATATAAATCTTAAAATCCAAAATATGTTTTCCTTCCATCACTTCACCATCCCTCGAGGTGTGTGCCAACATTGATCTTGTTAACATTTCCATCCACCCATACACAAATTTTCCAACACCTGCTTTCCATCCTTTGATCCCCCTTATCCAATCCTATGCATAAACTCTTACCCTAGTCCATTTTATCATCCATTTAATCCCCCTTTTACATCACCCTATCAACATCTTTGAGTATACTCTTAATAGCCATGGTCCATTATAGCACATCCTTCAAGAGTGGTATAAAAAGAACAAGATGCTTGAGTCCTTTCTTAATATCATTTCTTGTGTCCATTGTCCTCTAAAAAGGAAAAAAAAAGAAATCGAGAGAAATAATTCTTCCAATGGTGAAAACCACTTCTTGTGGGGTATTCCCACAATATTGTTTCCACTTTTTGGCCAAGTTTGACACTGAGACTAACATTTTGAAAAAAAAACTTCACTTTCGGACACATATTGCTGCAAAACTATTAAGAATTTGAAGATGACGTAAACTAGTGACTTTTAGAATTTTTTTTTCTAGTTTCTAAATATGCATTTTCAAAAAAAAATGGAATTCATTTGTATCCATTTTTCCTTCTCCTTCGAAAAGTGGTTTGTATGAAAAAAAAACATTTTTAAAGAGAAATGGTCACTTGGATCAACATAACCCTTTTTCTAAATGATAAAAGCATAATTATTTCAAGGTTACATATGTAACATCAATACCCAGAGGATCCAATTGGTTTCATTCAATTTGGCTTAAAATTTTATAATTTATTGAGTTATGAAGTGACATTAATTATAATTTAGACATAGGTTCCTTTGGATTGCTTTAAATTGATGTGTATATATCAAAATCCATTTTTTATTTTTTTGATAGAAAGGTAACATAAATACCTATTTACTACATATTTTTTATAATTTTTTTTTTCCAAATTTACTATTTTTCCCAAAGTGTCGAAGAGAGAGGTTGCTAAATGACCAGACAACTTATGTTTAATTAAACTAAAAATAGAAAGTCACAATGAAATCAATATATATTAAAATTATAGTCACTGTAAATCTTGTTTTGAGTAGTATCATCTACCATTTGGGTTTCAGAAGATTGTTTTATTTGGTCCTTGATTGAGACCTTCAAAGGGAAAAAATTGCAGAAATTTGTTGGCTTTGGAGAGGAAGGCCAAATTCAGGGGGTTCGCTAGAAAACCCCTTCTAGGGATCGTGCCATGGAAAATTTGTTCAAAATTCTTCTTTTTCATTGATTCAAAGGCTTCTCTCGAATTGGGTTCAGTTTGAGCGAACCCCCCCATTTAATCTAGTTTGCCCCTTTGCGTGAACACCCTCATTTGCTCAAAGGGGTCAAAAATGAAAAAAATCATCCGCTTGATTTTTCTTGATGCCCGAAAGTGGGACACATCTTTGTGGGATCACCCTGTGTCACCTTAGGAAAGTACCATGTGTTGAACATGCCTAATAAATGAGAGGGTGTGGTGAATTAGTTATTCATAAATACTTTCTTAAACTTTTGTTGAACGGTTAATTCATCAAAAAATTATAACAGATATAAACATGAAATCAAAAAACCATCAACACAATGAACACTAGAATTTACGTGCAAACCCAATTGGGAGAAACCATGGATAAACTAATTCTCATGAAATGAACACAGGTTAAGGTGATCTTTACAAGGGCTCACTATCAGTTTTCTCACTGTGGGTTGGCTCATTGTCAGTCGAGCTAACTACCCTTATACAAAATATGTATTTAAAAATTATTTTACTAAAAAAATCTGAACTGATAGAATTACATCTATCTATACATGAAATGGTTCCAGTTTAAAGCACAATTATCACTGACAGTAGAGATCTGATATAGATCCTCTACTAGCATCTACCAAACCTCTGGAACATAATATGTAAGAGCTTATTTTTGTACCACAAAAATTCCCCACTTAAATTTCTTCTGCTTACACACCGTTGCCAGATATACACCGAAACAAACTTGTAATATATAGTATTTTGATCTTTGTTTTGCGTACACACATCATACCATTCATCTATGCATCCATGCATCAGATACAAAAAGATGTCTCTATTTATATATACATCCAATAGGGAAATTAAATATGTCAGCCAATCCATAAAACATGTCAACCACAATAAAAAAATCTTTTATAATTATATATAACACACTACCACCGAACCTAAATATAGGCCCTACATAAGAAATATTCATGCTACATTTCCATAGGACCTAAAGACAGGTTACCCTTAAGATACGTACACTTCATATCAAAATTACCAAAATATAAGAAAATTTTGGAACCATCTGAATACCACAACCAGGACCAAGTCTAAATAAAAAAAACTTATAAACCAACCGATAGATGAAACTAGATGAAACGTGTCCAGAACATGATATGATCACTATACCAAAACTTTTGATGAACTGCAAGAATGTCCAGGTAGTAGGATCACTTGGAAGAACTTTGTAAGCACAACAGTCAACAAGTACCGACAAAAAATATAGCCATGAAAACATGTTGATGTACTAGAAGATGTGTTCCAATAGTATAAATAAGTACACCTGATACCATACACCAAAATTGTATGTACATTATTTTTTGCATATAACTAAAATTTTGTCACCATATCGATAACCAAAAAGTATCCATCTGATACCACCAACAACCAACTGATACTACCAAGTAACCAGTATGGACGCTTTGACATCAATGACATTAATACCAACATAGTTCTCAATATGTATAATAATCTCCCACTTTCACATTGATGGAAAAAAATAATAAAGATACCAAAAGCTCCAAACAATCTAAAAACTCCCCCTGAGTAGGTACTTCATTAATGATTATTTTTCCTCTTTCTCCTTCCCTTTTTTCCACAATGGAAAAGGGCTAAAAATCAAAAATTGGAAAATTCAAACAAATACAACAGTCCACAAAGTAAAAACCTTCTTATACCTTTCTTTAATGACCTTAAGCTTCCTCTTCCAGTCAGCAATAGCAGCATCCATTCGGGCACATAGACTATCTTGCTCCACTAGAATATCGAAAGATGAAATCTAGTCTAGAGACTGAAACTGTCATTCATAACTCTCTACATTAGCAAGGATACCCAAAATAGGCTCTAGCTGAACTTCAACTAAGTCCTTTACCAACCAGAATGTCTTCACCAGATCTTCTCTCTATCTCTGCAAGTGAAACATCTCATCATGAAGGTGACCAACCTTTATTCTCTATCTTCCTCCTTGAAGTAATCATATTTCTTTCCTAATTCATTCAATTCTATTTCAATAGGTTCAACTCTTCCTCTAACATTGTCATTCGCAATAAGCCACCAAAGACAATACCTATATATATATATCCAAAATTTCCTTTATACATTCATTGGTCTCACTGATTAACCTAGGTAAATTCTATTTTGCATCAGTACACCTATTCTCAATAGATTCCTTGAACATTCTACAATTAGCTCCACTCTACAACAAACTGATCTCAATATTTATTACCAACTCAACTAGTAGCACACCAGACACATTAGAAACCATGATATTATTGATAATCAAATGATCAATCAATAATTCATCTATTTCTTTCTTGCTCACCAGAGAACAATGACACCATAATTCACCAACTCAGTCAAACTCACTATCTTCTAACCAATACTGAACCACATCAGAATCCACAAAGTCATATTTAGATGGAAACACCATATATATCTCAATTTGCTCTTCTTCTCCCTTTAATTTTTCTTCATCATCTTCTAAGATAGTAACAATTTCCTTTCCTTTAACACTAGTTTTTCTTCTTTTAGGTTCTAGAGGGGAACTATTGACAACAACATATATACTTTTCTGACGAGAGGAGGATCCCTCCTCATCATGACTTACGACACTAGAAATGACCAAACCAAAACAAATGCTTATTCACAATAAAGTGAAATAAGATTTACAAGCTTCTGCACCATTCTCTAGAAACCCTAGGTATATGTAAATATATTTACTAAAAGGGATGTCGGTCCTCCACTCTAAATTCTTTCTATTCATAAATGATATCATGAAAAAGAATGTTGGACACATGATCAATGAACCAAATCTAAACCCATAACCTTCCTTTACAATAATCTCAACATTCTCATGAAAATTATCTAACAACATTTTACACAGATCAAATTAAACATTATTCCTAACAATTTTATAAGCAATGTAAAGTGCTACAACCGAAGTGACACCATCATAATTTCAAAATTTAAATTTATAAGAAATGTCATAGGAAAAATACCTCACCACCATATCTTCAAGGGTACTTATTAGAAGTGCACACAGATAATAGACAATACCAATTAAATCCTTTACTTCCCTGTAACTAATCAAATTCTTCCTTGGTAGGTCACCAATACTACACGATCTTGTGATGTCTTCAATTACCTCTTTCATCGCCTTATGCGACTTATCCAACATTAGGTTTCCAATCTGAAACTAATTTAGCAAGAACATAATGAATTCCTTGTCATCACACCAAGGGAATTCTCTCCATAATTCCAAACCAATATTTTGTATTCTCTACATTCATTCCACTGACAAACCAACCTCCAACTATCTGATTCTTCCATAATTGAATTGCTCTAGCTTAGCCTTCTTCAAGTTCCTTGATACAACCACACCAGTACCATGAATAACCAATTGAGACTCCATTATCACACACAAGAATTATTCATCAACCTATCTCAAGCTTAGCTAAAATATCTTAGTTTTATTCTTGCAACAATGCCAAATGATTTCAAAAACTTGCCTTTATAACCACGAACCATCATAATTATTTTTCTCACCAAAAATTAATTATTGTTGATGTAACACATCACATTAATTATTCAAAACAAATGCAATTACTAATTTATCATCCAACATACCTAAGACCAGCTAGTTGTAACTGGAATCACCTCAAAGAAGCAGAAGTGATTGATAAAGCATTTAATACTCCTCCTGAACCAAAGCATTCAACTCAGTTATCGTAAGAGCTAGTATCAAGATATGGTATCATAAAGCTCTCTTCACCAATAACTTATTTTTTCTTCCATGTCATGTTAGTCTTCTATGATTCACTTGAAATTGTAATATTATTCCCTTCTCTAGTATTTTCCATAGCACCACCAAATCTGCATGTGTTATCATAATGACCAATCACACCGCATTTTAAATAGTTAACATTCCTCTTAACTAATCTCACCGTTTGAACTCTAGATATGCATTGATTATCCTTGTGACCATAATTAATGGCATACACAAAAAATCCCATGAAAGATATTGTTCATTCCATGTTTCTTTATTGGATTAGAAACTTGTCCTCTACATTGATTCTCTTTATGACCAATCTTATAACAATTAAAGCATTGAACCTTTTGTTCTTTCCTCATCTTACATTTAGTAGTCTTATGACCAAAATTCTTGCATGTGTAACAATAACCGTTAAAAGATAAGTACATTTAAGCATTCAGTTGCCTTAATAGAGGCCTTCTTGTAGATGTATTCAGAACCTTAACTTTGCTTTTTACCTCAAAATTGTTTTCAACTTCAACTTCCTTTTCCTTTCCTTTCTCCTTCTTATATGAACATTCATCGGTAAACCCTTATCCTTGTGACTATTCTTTAAATATAATAACTGATCCAAAATAGTACTACTCTCACAAACTTTAGCTTTAGATCACAATTTCCTTAATTCCTAATCCATCCTTTTATTTTCATCTGACTTCATCTTGATGATTTCCTTGAGGTTATCTTTAGATTTCTTCCATTCCTCTATGGTGAGCTTTAGTTTCTTTCTAGTTCTCTTCCAACCTTCCATTTTTTGTTTTAACCCATCTTTGATAATTTTCTTAGTATTCTTACTTTAAATTAGTTGGTTTCCAAGATTTGCCTCCTTTTCTTTTGGTTACTTCAATTATTGACTAACTTCCTTGTGCCTATCTTTGATCTTCTAGATATGATCCCTCAACTTTGAGATACACACATTTTCTTCCTTCAAACTTTCTTTCAACTCCTCATTCTCTGATTTAGTGCACTTAATGTCACTCATCATGATCTTCCAATCTTCATCAGAATAGTATCCTCTTTCCATATATTCAAACACCCTATATCTCCTTCAAGTGGTTAATCTCTATCTGCAAGGAACCAATCTATGATATCAATTGTTGAATAGGTCAAATAACTGAGAGGATGGGTGTGATTCATAAACACTTTCTTAAACTTTTACTGATCCAGTAATTAATCAAAACCTTATAATAGATATAAACATGAAATCACAAAACCATCAACACAATGAACTCCAAAATTTATGTGGAAACCCAACAGGGCAAAACCAAAGAGAAACTAATTTTCATGAAATGAAAACTGGTTAAACTGACACCTATTAAGGTTATTTTTACAAGGGCTCACTACCATTTTTCTCACTTTGGATTGGATCACTGCCGACTGGGTTAACTACCCTTATACAAAAGATGTATTATAAAAATGTTTTACTGACAAAATGTGAAATAATAGAATTGCATCTATCTTGTTGGATTAACTATGGAAATTTAAGTACTGAGAGGGGAGGGGTGAATTAGTACCAATAAAACTTTTAAACATACAAACTGATCATATACCAAACTGAATATATTGCAAGTAGACATTGTAAAGCATATGAACTAAAACATGTAAGCACAACTCATAACACCAATATTTTTGGTCACGCAGAAATCCTTTGTTAGAGGAAAAACTATGGTGGGGATGACACCCACAATCCTTACTACTACAACAAAAAGGTTGCTCGGTTAGAGCTACAATGTTAGCTATTTTTTATGCTTTACCTTGTTAGGAGTGCAATAAGACTTATTCAGTCTACCTTGTTAAAGGATTTTGCAATCTCTAATTTCAATGATACTTTGTTAAAGGATTTACAAAATTAGACATATTAGGGTCTACCCAATAATGGTATTTTCACTCCTCTTAATACTATAAAACTTAATGCAAAAATATTTGTGAAAATGCATCAACATATGCTATTCAGACTCTGTATGCTCAATGTTTTCTTTACCTAATACTACACTCAGTAGCATCAAAATCATTTGACTGCTCTGTGTTGGTCTATTGAGAGGGGGGTAAATCAAACAAAATCAAACTTAAACACTTAAAACTAAACTCTTTGAATCACTCGGTAACACTGAATATAGTAATCAACCGATCCACCTAATAAATTAGGAACTTAAACAACAATACATCTCATATATGTAAATCAATCATTCAAACTTAGTAACATTAGATTAAACTCAGATAACTCCAGTTACAACTCAATTGACACCAGATTTAATGAGGAAACCTAATTTGGGAAAAACCTCTATGGTAATTGTGATCCACAATAAAAATGTACCCTTTTGAAGTACGCTCGGTTAAGAACTTATCATGTTAAAGATTGCAAACACATTTTCTAAATGTGACCCTGTTAGGGGATTTACCTCAGATCTATTAAGATCTTCACCTTGTTAGAGGTCTTTAAACACTCTTTTGGAATGTCACCAAAGTCTAGGTTTCACAAATAGGACGGTTAAATCCACTCGGTTAAGAGATTTCTCTGTTACAAATACTAATAAGAAATAGTAAACGTTGATCTGTAAATATAGAAACTACCTTTGATTGTGTTAGATCCTTTATGATAAATTGAATACTAGCATCTCATATTCCATTGATCTCTTTCTCAGACTGTAGATTCTTCGATATTTGTTTCTCTGTTATGCTAGATAAATGTTGTTCTTCAACTTCTTCTTCTTCTCTGTTCAATTCGCCAGCAAAAGTACACTTTCTCTGTTAATTTCTCATTCTTTATATAGAAATAATTTTTCCTCTTAATCTCCTTAATTATATTTTCCATCATTTCCTCTCTTTCATTCGATCATCTTGTTCATAATTCACAACTCGGTAAACCATTTTGCTTTTACCTTGGAACTTGTACTTTTCTTGGAACTCTCACAATTTAGTTTAACAACTTGATCTTTTCCTTAGATATTCTCATTGTATTTTCACATTCATAGATCTTCTAACAAACTTCATTTAATTCATATCCTCATCCATCTCATCATCGCTTCACATTAAATTTGATCTTATCATCATTTTCAATCAATATCTTGTGCTTGGTAAAACTTGTTTTGCAACTTGATTACTGTCTTTATTCACTGCTCGGTGTCTAACTCATCTTCAGTGCTTGGTGCTTAACTTTCAATCAGTGTTCGGTAACTATGACCGACTTATATATCAATCTACTAATTGACTCTATCTAACTTGATAAAGTAACTCTTTTAGTCATAACTTTAACTCTTTGCAATTTTTGAATTAATCAATCAATTGTACCAATTTGATAACATCAAATATATAGTAGAAAAAACTATATTATCATTACTTCATCATTGTCTGATATGTATTTTTCACCAAATTAACTTCTCCTCTTAAGATATGGTAACATAATAAAAATCAATTAATCAATTTCTTGACATCAATGACAAAATAATAACTGATCTAACCATTTCTACAATCATGATACTCGGTATCACTCGGTCTTCATCATCTCCATCAGATCTTTATCAATTGATTAACACTCTAATGTTTTGTAACTTCTTTGTACTCGGTGCTGCTATGCACTTCAACTTCTATTGTCTCTTTGTCTCACGCTCTTTTCATTCAAAACATCCTTTTTATATTCAATGTTTTTCCTCTTAATCTTATTGATTAGGTTTTATTTATTTTATTCTTAACCTTCAAATCATCTTCATGAACATATTCAATATACTAGTTACTCGTTGAACCATGTAACCATTGCCTTGGGACTTGCACTATTCTTAGAAATAAAACTATTACTTTTTTCACTTGATCTTCATCATAGATCTTTATCGTGCATTTGTAAGTCATAGATCTTGGAACTAACTTCTTCTTCGGATTTAGAATCTTCTATATTTTCATGGTATTGAAATAAATTTCAATCTGACTCATGTTTACCAAAATGCTTCTGCATTCCTTGCTCGGTAACATAATTCACTAGCTCGGTGGCTCGGTAAATGTTATGTGCTTCTCGGTGCTTGGCTTGCTCCGTGTATTGCTGACTAACTCGGTATGACTCTTTCTACTTTACTGACTGCCCGTATACTTTCATTTCCTTTCACCGATTGACTTACTTAGTCAATATGACTTTGACAAAACTAATTGAGAGAAAAATAATTCTATAGGAGTAGCAATCTCCCCCTTTGGCATTAGTTGGGCATCTTTGTTAAAAACTTCAAAGTCATCAAAATTTGCATAAAATATAACTTATAACTCATAAACCCATAACTCCCCCTGTAATAATACTTCCTCTATATACTATATCTCCTCTCTTATGTATATATGCATGTGTATCCTTATGCACCAAAAAACAAAATTGTATATCCCCCTTTATATATGCTGATACTTATACAATATATTATTGGAATAATAGAAAGGTGTGTACTGAGATGGGAGGGGTGAATCAGTACCCTTAAAAAAAATTCAAACAAATCTTTGTACTCATAAACTAAAATAACCAACTGTTAGGAATAATAGTCCACACACTAATACATTATACCCTAAAAATTGACCAACATTTCCCACGAACCATTAAAATTCTTTTTCTTTGTCGGTTTATTGAAGGAAAATTTTGATTTTTTTAAATCTATGCCCATTTTTGTCAGAATTCTGACAAACTTAGGCATATAACTAAAAAAAAGGGGTGATCATGTTCATTTTTAATTTCATTTTGTTTTAATTGTGCGTTGCAGAGCAGAGGCTGAAAGGACTAGGGCATCATTGTGCAGAGGGGAGGCCAGAAGGATTTTATTGCGTGAAGAGGCCTCAGATATTTTGGAACCTCAAGTGTTGAATGCTCTTCAATCCAGTGTACAACATCTGATTCTTATTGGGTGGCCCTTATCATTAGAAGTTATCACCCAGTGGCATGTCATGAGCTGGAGCGCTGGTATGTATGCACGCTCATATATGTATATTAAAATGCACATCTGTGGGTTTAGTAATAGTAATTTATGGACATCCATCAATACACACAGGTATAGAGGGTTTCTAAACCTAGGAAATGACTAGGTAGCAAGATGCATAGACCATGGATTTGTTGAATAATATCTAGAAACTTCTATATGACCAATGCAATTTGTAGGTGAAATCACTGCATCAAAACAATGGATGCCATGGTAGTGATATATGAAAAACATGGAAGCTTAGGGCTGACATGTTAACTGTCTAACTCATGAAATGTTCTTTTTGACACAAACCCTCAATAAAATGTGGTCTCAAGCATTTCCATGATTGCAGCATGTGTTCAAAATGGATGATTTGGAACTTCTTTGGAGGATTTCAAACAAATTGCAATCTCCAAACTAAAAACTAAAAAACCGTAGATTTTACAATAGAATCTCATCAATGAGGGAGTTGCCCTAATTTATGGTAAAATAAATGATAGAGAGATTCAATAAAATTATCACAGGATTAGAAATGTAGGCAGGGAAGCATGATTGACAAATGCATGATTGGCAATTTCATATAGAAATCACAGTTGAGCTTCAATGGTGTTTGTTATATTTTCTTTAGTTTCAAGAGCTAAAAAGTGTTAGAGATAATTCATTAGGGTTTATTGAGGAAGTTTGGTAGAGTTCATTTCACATTGGTGGATTTGATTATTGTTGGGTGTACACTCTAGGGATAGTCATACATCTTCAAAGGGGTTGTACATTGCTTGAGAACAGGGGTGGAATTTCTTGGAGGGTTTGATTTGAGTTTGCGGAAGTTTTTGACTAGATTTTTGGCACATTTACTCCCTTCTTTTCTCCATTCTTTTGGTCATCCAATTTGGATTTGTTTGGTGTAGGTGGGTAGGGTTTGGAAACCCTCATCTATTGGTTTTGTTGTTGCTTGTCTATTATTTACCATTATGAATAACTAGGTATGTGAGTTTAATGTTTGTAATTAGTTTTTACCATTGAAGTATCTTCAGTTTAGATTATTTATTCTATTGCCACACTTATTTCATATTACAAGTAATTTATAAGCAGTGATGGTGACAAACCCCCACACATTTAGATAGTTGCATACTCATTTTCTCATGCATATTATTGTACTAGTTAAGTAGCGATGGTGACAAACCTTCACATATCTAGATAGTTGTAATCTCATGTTAATTCCGTATTGTTATACCAATTGAGTTGCTGCAAATAACCCCTACTCATTTGATTAGTCTGTCCATGAGAGCATTTTCATATGCGGGTTTATTGTGCATGCATGTAATCTGAAGCTAACATCTAGCATTAGTTATATCTTGTTTTAGTTATTTCAAAAGGAAAAATTTAGGGGTAGTCATTATAGTGGTATCAGAGCTAGTTTTCGTACTAGCTTGTTGGGGTTAATCAGTTGCATGTGAGTTTCATACTATTTCATTTTAGTTTGTAGAAGACCCAGGGTCACACATGTTGCTTCCTTTGGGTGTATGCTATATTTTGAGAGTATCTATATATTTGCATGCCATTTTGGAGCCTTGAATGATATGGACATTTATTACATGTCGAGTTTGAGCATTTCCTATGAGAGCTAGTGGTAGGGAAAAAACATATTAGAGTTATGCATCTTGTCAACCTAACAGGCTATAAATTTTAGAATTGGTTCTAAAAGGTTGCAATAATATGTTGGTTTATTCTATTTAAAAAGATGAAGACTTTTGAGGAGAAAATACTAGAAAGGGTTGTATAATTGAAGCAAAGTTGTCAAAGCTATACTGAGAGTTGGAAAAATTATGAAGGGACTTTAAAGTCATTGCATAAGAATCTTGAATGGGTAAAGTCTCTATTTGGTGTTAAGAATAAATCATAAAAAGTTTCTTCCAATATAAGAAATCATGATGGAAGCAAGAACAAATTACGAAGGAAAAAATTATGTTTTCTCTGCAATGGGTCTTCGAAGCCTAATCACTTATGTACTGGTAAAATGAAAAAGATGTCAAAAGATCAAAAGGCTACCAATATACTTAAACCCTCATTTCAAGAAGTTTGAAAAGTAATACATTTGAAGAAATTATTTTTTATTCTAATGAGCATGAAAATGAATCATCATGTGTTTCATCTATTATAAATAAGTGCATTGATGAGATAATAGAATCTAGTCTCACTAAGTCGGCCAAGGATGATTGGACAAAAAAAATAGAAGATAGAACTA
>MU224784.1:1754710-1774156 GCA_018584345.1 Thuja plicata | reverse complement strand
GCATCTCTTTACGAAACTAGTTTTAAATACCTTATGATTGATTTAGCTAAGTTATTGATGTAGCTTATCTTACGATCTTGTATGTAATAAAATATGAATTTTATATCATGCTTCTAGTTGTGTAGCCATATATACAGGTGTAGGAAATAGAGAGGCAAGGAGAATATGATACCCAGGCAAGAAAAATAAATTCAGGTATGCAGTTGCAAGTCATGTTGGTTATTTGAACATCGTAAGAAGCTTTATTGTTCTAAGTAGATTTATTATCATTTTAGATTCCATTTAAATGATATAACAAATAGGTTGACACTATGTATTAATGTAGTATGTCAATGTTTAGAAAGAAAAAAATATTGCAAGTTAGATATGTTT
The DNA here is from genome assembly GCA_018584345.1 of Thuja plicata. NCBI lineage: Eukaryota > Viridiplantae > Streptophyta > Pinopsida > Cupressales > Cupressaceae > Thuja > Thuja plicata. Next base: position 1,773,784 of record MU224784.1, on the reverse strand, counting down.
AGAGTAGTATAAATAGTTTGTTTAATGTCCAATCTAGTGTTATGAATTTTGGGCATTACATACAACTCTCCCATTTATTTTTCAAAAGTTATAATACTTCATACGGTAGAAGTTTTTCAGCACTCATGTGTTATGGAATTTAATGAACATGTACATATCATAAGTACAATTTTTACAATTTTGTTTCTCTTATATAAAAAAATCATTATATTGAAATTATTTCTTATGATAGTTATAGGAACATTTCAAGGATTTTGTAAATAAATGGGTTTTCAAACCCCATTACAGTTATTGTAGATGACGTAGCACAATCAGGTAAAGAAAATCTATGTTTTGTTCTTTTAAATTTATAGTTTTTTAAATTAATGAAATACTTGTAATTCACTAATAGAAAGGGGTATAATACATTCAACAAAAAGGCTTTGGAGGCTGCTAAGTCTTTTGTACTAGAAAACACCTTTTGCTTGGTAATTTGAAGCCATCAATGGAAACTTACAATCCTAAACAATTAGTATACCATTGATGGATTCATAATTATTGAACCCCCTTTGGTGAACATCCTTCAAGTATGAATTCGAGCATTAGATGCCCAAAGAAAGGAAGAGAGAAATACAAATGAACATTGGTTGTATTTGAAGCCAGCTAATTTGACTAAAATAAGTTTATATTTTTGTAATTTGTTTGTTGATATTGGGTTGTAACCATAATAAAATAGATGGATTTATCATGTAAAACCATCTCTATCTGGAAAAACTTGTTATCCATGCATATTCTATGCATCTACACATACATTCTTCATTCAGAGTGGGAAAATCTTATTTTGGATGCAAGGGAGAGAAGCCTAACGCATAAAGAACATGCACATAAACACAATAGTTGGGAAACATAAATGTAGATATCACAACAAATAAGAAACATAAATGTAGATATCATGGTCACAATCATTTGGAAACACAACATAATTCAATGGTATACCCAGATGATGCAACACAATCAGTACTCCTCCAGTTCTAAGTTGGCACTGCACGATCCAAAAACCATAGATAAGGAATAAATTTAGAGAGTGGAGGAGGAGGGCCATAATGATCAAAATAATATAGGGAGATCCATATATTATTTCAGTTGTTATGGCCCTCCTCCTCTTCTCTCTAAATTTATTCCTTATCTTAGTGCCAACTTAGAATTGGAGGAGTAGTAGTTGTGTTGTATCGTCTGGGTATACCACTGAATTATGTTGTATCTCCAAACAATTGTGACCATGATGCCTACATTTATGTTTCTCAGCTATTGTGTCCCAGGATCCATTATGACCCTTTGTGACCCTTTATGACCCTTTATGATCCCTAAGAATACATCTTAGATATCTTAAAGTGTTGTAAAGGGTCATAAGAGGCTCTTAGGAGGGGCCAGATGAGCCTCCACCTTCACGTGGTTGGCCCTGTTAAGTAGAGGATGTTAAAATATTCTAAAAAAAAAGAGAAGATCGACAACCAATATTCAAATTTCAAGATTTACATGCTAGGGTGAAATATATATATTTTAAAAACATATTGTTAGTTTTTCAACCTTTGTTGCATTTACGATCGATGAGAAACTTATGCAAATGATGAATAAATTGATATATTGTCATCTCTCCTTTGACGATCTTGCATCGGCATACCGTTGTACAAGTGACTCATTGCAAAAAGGGTCTTAGGGTGAAAGGCACATGCACACATCTCCCTAAGCCCATTTTCTCTGACGTTTATGGCGTTGGTGTTATGACAACTCGGCCAATCTTGGAAAATTTTGACAAAAAAACTTCCACGATGACTTTGGTCAATTGAGCTACCTTGGACACTCGAAAAATTGACCTATGCTCATCAAAAATTGAGAAAACTTTTATCAGTGACAAGCACAACTGAGAGGGGGGTGAATCAGTTGTGAGACAGATTGTTAAACATTAAACTTTTAAACTTAAACTTCAATTCAAATGATAACACAATAAATGCCAATACAATAACGCAATCCTTTTTTGTTGAGGAAACCATGTTAAAGGTAAAACCCTAGTGGGAATTAGCACCCACAAATGATATACTGAGAGTATAGTCTGCACGTTAAAAGATTTAGCCTTGTTAGGAGCTTATTACAACATTGCAGTATACAGTCCCTATTAAAGGACAAACCCTGTTAGGGGTCAAGAGTAATAATGGGCTCACTACCTAGGCACACTACCCAAAGAATGTTAAAGCCACCCTCAAGGATTTACAATCCAAACAAGTGTATATAACAAATATACAATCCAATGAACTGTTTGATAGCAAATGCCTTTGTTTGGTCAGCTCCAATGAAGTACTATAATCACAAACTCTTCTCTACATCTAGTAGCCAATCAAGCTTCATAGCTTCAACACTTCTCTTTCTTTCAATTACCTTCTCATCATACTTCTCCTTACCTCTTTTCAAAAGAAGATCTCTCATATATACCCTATTACAATAATTGATTAGGTCAGCCAATTAAGCTTTCCCAATATACAAAAAATATTTTTAACCCCTTTCTAAGATACACATGGTACCTAAAACAAGTAAACATCAATTATGATACATCAGATATAATCCAAGATCTGCAATCCACGCTCGCAATCCAAAATGCACGTTACATCTCTGAAGTCGGCACCAAATAGGTCTCCTCTAGAATACATGCCACATGTAACGTCACCATCAATCACATGACTTGAGATAAATAAAAAATATTCCATAACATGTCTTCTGTCATCCCTTAAGCTCACATAAATTGAATCATCATTGCTTGTAAGATATCCCCAAAACACATAGACTCGCTCTGTCAAGCATCACTATCGCAGTCAAGAAACTAGTCTTCACTAAAACAACTCTAACAACTCCAATATGAAATATTAAGCCAAGTGACCTTAAAAGTAAGATCATCACACATCCTTCTTCATATCATCATCTTCGCTCATTATAATTCAACCATACAGTATCTGTACACTTCTATCAGTCATCATACAACAGTAATAACCAGTTTGTTCTATCCACAGAAACATATGTTGACATCAGTGACAAAATATGAATGCAAACAACATCAGTATTACCTAATTCTGATATCATCCAATAATCTTCCTCTTTGGCATTAATGGAAACATATGGGAAAATCTACCAACCCAAAAGTACTCTCTCTCTCTCAATACAATCTTCTCAATATCCTCAACACAATTCTCCCTAAAATAGTAGGGATTTTCACATAGAATCTCTCCCCCTTTGACAACAATGGAAAATGGTACCATAGCTCTTCTTTATTCTTCTATAAGGTGTAGCTCTTTCAAATCTTTATGTCTAGCAGCGAAGTGCAAAATTACCCAAATGTGCTTTATATTGTTCATGCGATCACTCCCCCCAAGGAGTAGATCCATACATCAATTCTATAAAATGATATAGCTCTAAAAGTCACTAGATTGATGCATGCCTGCATCAATTAATTACCACAAGGAGGGGCTCTCACCCCAAGCATGTTTCTGAGATACTCAAAAGCATCTTTTTGCAAATATTTTGTAAATATTCCTGCTATATGTTCCTTTGTGCTAACATACTCTAGTCTAATCTCTTTCTCTGCTACCTTGTATCTCAAGAAATGATACTTGATAGAAATATGTTTAGTCTTTGAATGCATTACAAGATTATTTGACATATTCATTGTGCTATTTTTATCACAATGGATAACCACTGGCTCTTCAAAAATTATTCCAATGTCCTTCAACATTTGTTTCATCCAAATAAATTGTGTATAATTTATAGCAGCAACAACATACTTAGATTCAGTAGTAGATTGAGCAATATAGTCCTACTTCTTTCTTAACCATGAAACCAACCTTTTTGCAATAAAAAATGCTCCACCACTTCTACTCTTTCTATCATCCACACTACATTCCTATTCAACATCAGTATAAGCTTGTAAAATAAAGTCATCTAATTTTTCATACTATAATCTATAGTCTATTGTTCCTTTCAAGTATCTGAAAATTCTTTTCACAGCAACAAGGTGTGTCTCTTTAGGATTTGTTTGATATCTTTCCACAATTCCAATTGCATTGGAAATACCTGGTCTGGTGTGAGTTAGATATTGTAGACCTCCAATAACTAATCTATACTTTGTTAGAAAAACACTTTGAGTTTCATCATTACTTTTAAGTTTATAGCCAGTCACCATGGGTGTCCCAATAGGTTTACAATCTTCCATTCGAAACTTCTTCAACATTTCCTTAAGATACTTGATCTGAGATATAAAAATACCATTCTTATTTTGATTAATTTTCAAACCAAGAAAAATTTCATCTCACCAATCATTGACATTTCAAATTCATTTTCCATTTCTTTAGAGAAATTTTTACTCATTTTATCATTGCCTCCAAAAATGATATCATCAACAAAAACTTCTATGATTAAGATTCCATCTTCGCTAGTTCTTAAATATAAATTAATTTTTAAATTACCTTTTCTAAAACCAAGGCGAAGTAGATACCTATCTAGTCTTGCATAACATGCTCTCGGTGCTTGTTTCAGTCCATACAATGCTTTCTTCAACTTACAAACCATGTCTTAATCTTCTGTCAAAGGAAATCCATCAGGTTTCTCTATGTATACTTCTTCCAAATCTCCATTCAAGAATGCAGATTTCACATCCATCTGATATACTTTAAAATATTTATGTGGAGCATGAGAAATAAATAATCTTTGAGCTTCCAACCTAGAAACATGAGCAAATGTTTCTTCAAAGTCTATGCCTTCTTGTTGTGAGTAGCCTTTACAAACCAGTCTAGCCTTATTTCTTACCACTATTCCTTCCTCATCCATTTTGTTTCTGAAAACCCATTTAGTTCCTATCACATTTTTTTTAGGTCTTGAAACCAATTCCCAAGTGTTGTTTTTCTTTATCTGTTCTAGTTCTTCCTGCATAGCTTTAGTCCAAGATTCATCTCTACATGCTTCATCATTAGTTTTTGGCTCGACTTGAGAAATCAAAAAAATTTCATCTCTTACTTTTGATCTTTTCATCATTCCTTTACTTTCATTACCAATGATCTAAATTTTAGGATGGTTCATCTTAATATACCTCGAAGTCTTAGGAGTTTCAGTAGGCTCAATTGATTCATCTTCAATCTCATCATCAATCTCCAAAGGTTCTGCAAGATCAGTAGTGACCTCTTTTATCCCTACAATATTACCACAGTCATACATTATTTCCTGAATCTGATACTTTTCATCTATCCTCACATTAGCGCATTCAATCAACTTCCTCAATCTCAAATTGAAACATTTATAGGCTTTGCTCTTAGTAGAATAAGAAATTAAGATACCTTCATCACTTCTAGCATCAAACTTTCCTATCTCATCATCTCTTTTGATATAGCATTTACTTCCAAGCATTCTAAAATATTTTACAGTAGGAGTATGATCAAACCATAATTCATAAGGAGTCTTACTTGTACCTTCTCTGATCTAAATTCTGTTCAAGGTGTACATAACAGTACCAATAGCTTCTCTCCAATGAACATGTGATACATTTCCTTCTAGTAGCATAGTTCTGGCAACATCTAATATTGTTTTGTTTCTTAGCTCTACTATCCCATTTTGTTGTGGTGTCCTAGGAGCAGATTTCAGTCTGAATATTCCATGCTCTTTGTAATAGGTATTAAATAAATCTGAAGTAAGCTCACCACCTCTGTTTGATCTCAAACATTTTATCTTCAAACTTGATACATTCTCAACTTTTACTGTGAATGTCTTGAATTTTTCAAATGCCGCATTTTTCTCTCTTAAATATGTAACCCACACCATTCTAGAAAATTCATCAACAAAAAGTATAAAGTACCTTTCACCATAATACGATTTTGTTCTTGTAGGACCACACAGATATGTATGTACCAGATCCAACTTCCCTTTTGCTGAATAAGATTTTATTTTAAAACTAATTCTAGTCTACTTCCCCATAACACACTCTCTACACATAGTGTTAGATGGTTTCACAATCTTAGGTAGATCTCTTACTACGCTAGTCATACTTGCCTTCATAATATTATCAAATTTAACATGAAAAAATCTTCTATGCCATAACCAACTGTCATCAACCTGCTCAATAAAACAAGAAGCCTCAAATTTATTCAATTCAAATACATTACCTATAGATTTAGTACCAGATGTGATCAAGTCTCATGATTTAATTCTAATAGAAAATTTCTCGTCAATGAATTTCAATTGATAACCTCTATCCACTAGTTGTCCAACACTCAACAGATTATGCTTAAGTCCATCAACAAGCAGTACATTGTCAGTATTAGTTTTTGCATCTAGAGAAATAGATCCATCTCCAATGATAAGCTTAGGAGTATTTTCACCAAATCTAACAACACCACCATCATATCTTTTTAGACTAACAAACTTGTTTTTATCTCCATTCATATGATGTGAACAACCACTATCTATAACCCATTCAGATTTCTTTTCAAGACGAGATACCAAGACTTTTTCTTCATGTATAGGTTCATCATCCTTAATCACCTTAAATCCAATTTCATCATAGTCAACAACATCATCATCAGAAACACCTTCAATAGCATAATAATATTCTTTGTCTTTTGGATACTTTGATTTGTAAAACATAGGTTTATGTTTTGGTACCATTGTAGGACATCGAGATGCAAAATGACCTACCTTGTTGCATGAAAAACATTTCAAAGGTAATTTTCCTTAAAATTTACCCTTACCTCTCTTTTCTCTTCAAGAAATCAAGGATACCACTTCATCTAGCTTTCTTTCTTCTTCTTGTATCTGTTCCCATTCATCAGCATAGTCTCCAAGTTCTTCTCACAAGTCACTATTGCTGGTGCTCACAATTCTAGATAAGGTCTTTTATTTTCTATGCACAGTCGCTTTGAATGCTGACTCAACTTTAGGTAGAGAATCTCCCAGTTTTGTGGCCTCAAAAGTAGTTATCTTTCCAATCAACATATCTCTATTTAAGTTTGGTGTAAAAGGTATAATATCCTCTATATCTTGTACTTTATTTTTGTATGCAGGTGTCAGAGATCTGAGAATCTTTGCAATTACTTCTTCCTCACTGTAAGTACCTCCAGAGTTCATGATGCTAGTAACCACTTCATTAATTCTTTGTGCATATGCTCTAATGTTCTCATCATCTTTCATTTTTAATGATTCCATCTTTGTTTTCCAGTTTTTTAGCTTCGCCTATTTTGTAAACTTATCTCCTTCATACAGTGCTTCCAATCTTGTCAAAATTTCATGTGCAGAATCTAAGTCTTTTACTTCTGTGGATTCGCCTTCAGAAATTGCACTCATCAATGATTCCCTTGCAACCATGTTACATAAAAATAACTTCTTTTCATCATCAATAGCTTTATCCAATTCATCCTCAGTCTTTATCTTTTCATTCCTTTTTGTGATCATCCAGTAGTCAATTCCCAAACATAGAAAATGTGTTCTCATCTTTTTCTTCCAACTGTCAAATTTTTTAGGATCAAATCTTAGACTATCCTTCCTATAGTAAGTCATCTTCAGGATCACCTCAAGTTGTTAGCCTTTATTTCTAAGGACCAGCAGCTCTGATACAAATTGTTAGGAATAACAGTCCACAAGCACAACAGAGAGGGGGGGGTGAATCAGTTGTGAGATAGATTGTTAAACATTAAACTTTATAAACTAAAAATTCAAGTCAAATGATAAGATAATAAATGCCAATACAATAACACAATCCTTTATTTTTCAGCAAACCCTGTTAAAGGTAAAGCCCAAATGGGAATTAGCACCCACAAATGATGTACTAAGAGTATAGTATCCCTTTTAAAAGATTTAGCCCTGTTAGGAGCTTATTACAACATTACAATATATAGTCCTTGTGAAATGATAGACCCTATTAGGAGTCAAGAGTAATAGTGGGATCGATTCCCAGGCACCCTATCCAAAGAAGGTTAAAGCCACCCTCAAGGATTTATAATTTGAACAAGTGTATATAACAAATATATGATCCAGTGAATTGTCTGATAGCAACTGTCTTTGTTTGGTCAGTTCCAATGAAGTACTATAATAAAAAACTCTACTCTACATCCAACATCCAATCAAGCTTCACAACTTCCACACTTCTCTATCTTTCAATTACCTTCTCATCATACTTCTCCTTACCTCTTTTCAAAAGAAAAGATCTCTCATATATACCCTATTACAATAATTGATTAGGTCAGCCAATTAAGATTTCCCAATATACAAATAATTATTTAACCCCTTGCTAAGATACACATGGTACCTAAAACAAGTAAACATCAATTACAATACATCAGTTATGGTCCAAGATCCACAATCCACACTTGCAATCCACAATGCACACTGCATCTCTGAAGTCGGCCCCAAATAGGTCTCCTATAGAATACATGACATAGCTGACATCACCATCAATCACATGACTTGTGATCAATAAAAAACATTCCCTAACATGTCTTAAATCATCCCTTAAGCTCACATAACCTAAATCATCATCGCCCATAAGATATCCCAAAAACACATAGACTCACTCTGTCAAGCATCACTGTCACAGTCCAGAAACCAGTCTTCACTATAACAACTGTAGAAACTCCAATATGAAATATTAAGCCAAGGAACCTTAGAAATAATATCATCACACATCCTTCTTGATATCATTATCTTTTCTCATTCTGATTCAATCGTACAGTATACGTACACTTCTATTAGTCATCATACAATAGTAATAACCAGTTTGTTCTCTCCACAAAAACATATGTTGACATTAGTGACAAAATATGAATGCCAACAACATTAGTAGTACCTAATTCTGATATCATCCAACACCAACATGTATATTTCTTTGACCATAAATGTAATGTTATTGCTGAAATGTAAATTCATGTAATCAAAGCAATAAAACATTCATGAAACTTAAATACACATAAGACATGTATTTTGGTATCGTAGAAATCCCCGGTTAGAAGGTAAAAACTATGGTGGGTATGAGACCCACAAAGATTCACTACTGCAGTAATAAAGTAGCATGTTAGAGATTACAAAGATTGATCACTTCTGGTGACCTTACCCTATTAGGAGTAACAATAAGATCAATTATATCTACCTCATGTGAGGATTTTGTAACACAAAGTATATGTGCACTCTGTTAGGAGATTTAAGCAAAGACGGTTAATTCTACTCTGTTAGGATATTTTGGGGTCTATTACAATTGTTAGAGAGTAATAGAATGTGTGATCTGAATAATTACAATCTGAATATTATGGATAACAGATCCTTTAAGTACAATAAATTTATCACCTTGTTGTGACTGATAATACATTTTGTACTGCTCGATAGCCTTATCTCTGTTCTAAAAATTGATTACGTCAATGAAGTCCTTGTTCTAAAAGCCTTGTCTAATATTTTTATGCCCTTAGTATGACGACTACTTGATCATCATACATTACAAAATAACATCTTATCCTTACATATATCAAACCTCTTAACCTAATTAGGGTTTTACAATATCTTAGAAAACCTAAGATCAACGGTGTAAAAAATTTACCTTGATCATCTATACATAGGAGATATAAAAAATTAATGAGTACATACATAATTAATGTTCTCCTCAATTATTGTAAACCGTTATCTAGCTCGGCAAAAATTTGTTACCTTGATTGTTGTGCTAATACAAACTTTTATGTAACTATTAGTTTACTTGATAAATACTATCTCTCGGTGTATCTTAGTGCTTAGTGTATCTTAGTGCTTGGTAAGTTTGTTTCTCGGTGATCACTACACTCAGTTAACATTGCACTTGGCTAACTCTACACTTGGTGATCATAACCGACTAGTCTGTCTTTGACTCTTTTACCGACTGGCAATTTGAATACTCAAATACTAATGACAACTTGCAAGCTCATATGGAGTAACATATGAGTTCACTTCTCTCTAATTTATACAAAATGATTTTATTCAATGTAATAAATTCTCATCAACAACCACTCGATAGACAAACAAATCACTCGGTTGATGCTAAAGATACCCCTTTTTTGACAAAAATCCAGAAAACAAAAGTTACTTTCTAGACTCATCCTGCTATAAGTTATCAAAAACATGTTTATACCTTGTCTTTACATCAGCTAGGGATTTCTCTCATGTCTCCTTCAGTGCATAGACTACAAAAATATGTGCAACAATATCAACTGCCAATCCAATAATGGTGTCTGGTGAACTTCCATCTGGGGTATTGACCAAATCCTTGGCCTTCTTCAAATTTTTTTTCATAGACTCAATATCGGGAATCAAACTAGCTTGAAGCTCAAGGAGTTCCATCCTTATCTTATTTCTTCTTGTCTAAGCTCATTTTTCATTCTTGTCAAATGTTTTAACCTCGAGTAGTATACTTATAATGATCCAGACTCAGATGTGACATCTTTCAGCTGCTCGGTTAGCTCTTTCTCAACAGATTCATCTTTCTTTTTTATATCCTAATTAAATTATGTAATAAAACAAAATTTATGAAATAATAAAATAATATTAGATGACTTATTCTCTATATCTATACAAGATTCATAAAGTAATATCTTATCAAGTGCAATATTGCTCAAAATAGTTTCACTCGTTTTCAGTTACATGTTCCGCTCATGAACTTTCATCATGTTAGGATTAATTAATATTAAGAGGGGGGTGAATCAGTATTATAACATTTTAAACATGAACTAAATAATTTCCAACTTAACCATATAATTACTGAAATGAAAAGAACATAAGCACACAACACATAACTCATAACACCATGAATTTTTGTCGAGGAAACCTTGGTGGGGATGGTACCCACAAATATGTACTAAAAGTATTGTGTCCCTATTAGGATACCTTACCCTGTTAGGAGCTGAATATTACATTAGCACATTTCCTTGTTAGAGGAATACAAAACCTTGTTAAAGGTATACTAAGCACATTTTTGATACAATAATAAATATAGTTCTGTTACAATGAATTCTCAGTAGTGAACAATACAAGCATCAACTATGCTTAGATAGTTCCAATTGTATCTCCCATCAATATCTTTCTGACATCACAATGCATCCATCTCATATACATACATTCCATCCATCCATCATACTTCGCTTTACAAAAAGCTCTTCATATATATATATATATATATATATATATATATATATATATCTTATTACATTACCCATTCATCTCTCAAATACATTACAAAATATAATTGATACTTATGCAAAGATTAAATACAAATTCGACAACCTTATATTGCCAAAGTATAGGTTATCCACAATCCCAATCCAACTTAGCACATTTTGATTCCATGTCATACTCCTTCAATCATCGTAACCTTTCATCTATCTAGATTCATTGTTACTCTATTTTTGCATGCCTCAAATACATTGTAACTTACTACGATCAATACCAAAATGTAAGTGACCTTAAATGAAGGTCATATATACCCCAAAGTATCATTTCCTCAGCTCGCATGTCTCCATTCACCATATACTAACTTCATTGTCAAATATTGTACTACTATACTCTATATTTCTGTTTATTGTACTTAGTCATTTTTCAATCTGTATCTCCAAAACTGTAAAAAACTCCAAGAAATCATCCATGCTAGTTGTCTTTCCATAAATGACAACCCTCAAGTGTTCCATAACACCCCAAAATGAATCACTTTCAAACACATCATATAGTCAGTGGTGTCTTTATTCAGTCTCTGACTTGTTGCACTAGTCCTTCCACTTGACCAATAAGACTCTCTATTTCATCTACGTGTGCATCAGGGACAATATCTTGCAGTAAATCCTTAACACTTTCTAGTACGACGACCTTCCTTCTCTTTTGTAAGAATTGTTCTTGTTCTACTTTCTACCTTAGCAACTCTGCATATTCAGATAATGCCTTTGGTTTTAGTGTACTGACATCTACCTATGGTACAATGATCAGTTGACTCGGGTCAACTACCTTATTTTTCTTTGATTTCTTCTTGCCAATCATAAAAATTTCACTAGTAGAAATTTTCAGGGAATGTGATGCCTTCAGTACATCAGATGTAGCTTCGATAGTACCAAATATGATTTCTTCTTTCTTTTCTTCTTTCTTGTCATAATCTTTCTCACCTTGTGTTTCCTCTTTCTTCTCTTCCTTCTTCTCTTCTGTCTATTTTTCCTATGTATTCTCCTATGCCTTTTCCTTTGGTGTGTCATTTTCTCGCTCTTGTTGCTATCCTACATTCTTGATGGAGGGAAGTGATGTCGTATTCTATTATTTGGTGGTATCGGTTGTCTTAGTCTCTTTGGTTGTGTTCAATTCTCTCTCCTTTTGTTGTTGGTCCATAGAGAGGGGGGTGAATCAGACAATATCAAACTTAAATACTTAAAACTTAGCTCACTCATTCACTCGGTAGAACTGAATATAGTAATGACTGACTCGCCAAATAACTTAATAACTTAAACAACCATACATCTCATAATATGCAAATCAATCATTCAAACTTAGTTAACACTAGATTTAATGAGGAACACCAATAAGGGAAAAACCTATGTGGGAATTGTGACCCACAATAAAAATGTACCCTTCTGAAGTATGCTCGGTTAAGAACTTATCTTGGTAAAGATTACAAACACATTTTGTAGATGTGACCTTGTTAAGGGATTTACCTCATATCTATTAAGATCTTCACCCTATTAGGAGTGGCCTTGTTAGAGGTCTTTAAACACTCTTTTGGAATGTTAGCTACTTCTAGGATTTACAAATAGGACTGTTAAATCCACTTGGTTAAGAGAATTTATCTGTTACAAATGCTAATAAGCAACAATAAAACTTTGATTTGTAAATATAGAAAATATCTTTGCTTGGGTTAGATCCTTTATGCTCACATGAATACTGACATCTCATACTCCATTTGTCTCTGCTCTAGGCTGTAGATTCTTCTCTTTCTGATTCTCTACTATGCTCGGTAACTTTTGTTCTTCAGATTTTTCTTCTTCTTAATTCAACTCACCATCAACTCTTTTTTTGTTTAGTTCTCATCCTTTTTATAGAAAATGTTTTGCCTCTTAATCTCCTTGCTTAGGTTTTCTATTATTTTCTCTCAGTCGTTCGATCAATTTCTTCACAAATCTCAGCTCGGTAAACCGTTTAAATTTTACCTTGTAACTTGAACTTTTTCTTGGAACTCTAATAATCAGGTTTAATCACTTAATATTTTCCTTATATCTTCTCATTAAATTTTCTTGCTCATAGATCTAAAAAACTTTAATTCTTATCAACATCCAAATTATCATAGCTTTGTATTAAATTCAATCTTATCATCATTCTCAATCAAAATCTTGTACTCGATAACTTTCTTTGTAACTCGGTAACTAACTTCATTCACTACTTGGTACCTAACTCATTCTCAATTCTCAGTAACTTAAAATGACTAACACAACTCTATACTGACTGAATCTATCTAACTCGGTAGAGTAACTCTTTTTATTCATAACTTAACTCTTTGCAATCTCTGACTTAATCAATCAAATGTACCGACTTTATAACATCAAATATATAGTAGCAAACAACTATATCAACATTAATTCATCATTGTCTAGTCTTTATTTTTCACCCATTTAACTTCTCCTTCTTATGATATGGTAACTCAATAAAAATCAATAATCAATTTCTTGACATGAATGACAAAATAACAAGTGACCTAACCATTTCTACAAACATGTATACCTATTATCACTTGGTCTTCATCATCTCCATTAGTTGATTAACAATCTCCCTCTTTTCTATTGATAAAAATACTATAGTAATACTATAGAAATTGATGGTGTCAATTCTCAATACTGTCATTGCTCCCTCTGAGTTGATAGTTTTGTTTTTGATCATCAAATTGTTCTCCTTCTTTGATAATTTTTTTGATACTGTAGCATATATTTTGATTCTCTTTTATGAGTAAATAGTAGCAATTCATTCTCTTCCTCTTTCATCAATATCTCCCTTATGGATAAATGTCATAAATTCATTCTCTCCCTCTTTGACAACAATGCCAAAAATTCATACTCCTGAAAACTTGTTTTAGCAGTGGATTATACCTTACATGTAAAAATATTCATTGTATACAAAAATCTCCACACAACTTTAGGAATCACCTAAAGTGTGTCATACTAATATCAATTCAAGAATAGATATTCTAATAAAGTATATAATTGATGCAACATCCTTCATGCTCCTCAGTGAATATTGGATAGGGGAAGAACTCCTAATTTATCTATGAGATACTCAAAAGCATCTTTCGGTAGTGTCTTTGTAAAGATATTAGCCAATTGTTCCTTTGAATTCACATATTTTGATACCACATTTTTCTCTTGAACTTGTTCTCTCAAGTAGTATACTTGATAGAGATGTGCTTGGTCTTTGAATGCATAACCAGGTTCTTTGATATATGATAGCACTTGTGTTGTCACAAAAAATAGTTATAGGATATGAGATAATATCTTGCATACCTTCAAGTATTTGTTTGATCCAAACAATGTTCACACAATTCATGGAAGCAACAACATATTATGCCTCGACAGTAGACTGTGAAATGCAACTCTGCTTCTTGCTTAGCCATGTATCCAATCTTTCATGTAGAAATAATGCTCCTCCACTTGTACTTTTCCTATCATCAATATTTCTAGCCCAATATGCATTAGTGTAGAATTTAAGATCAAAAGTACCTCCTTTCTTGTACAATAAACCAAAATCTTTAGTTCTATTCAGATATCTAAAGATTCTCTTAACTGCAGACATATGTGTTTCCTTAGGATTATAATAAAATCTTGCAACAATCCCAAAAATGTGTGCTATATCAGGTCTGATGTGAACAACATACTGTAATTTACAAATTATGGATTGGTAAAGAGTATTATCCACCTCTTGTGTCTCATTTTATTTTGACAATTTACATCACATGACCATCGGTGTTCTAACAGGCTTGGAATCTTCCATACCAAACATTTTGAGGATCTCTTTGATATACTTAGCTTGTGTAATATAGATCCCTTTTGCAACTTGTTGTATCTGTAGACCTAGAAATAACTTAATCCCTCCAATCATTAACATTTCAAACTCTTTTCTCAGTTCATAAGAAAATGACTTACATAAGGTTTTATTGCGTCCAAAAATAATATCATCAATAAAAAATTTAGCATTTAAAACCTTGTTGTCACTGTCACACTTCAAGTAAACATTATTATTATCACTTGGTCTTTGAAATCCTATTTTGATTAGTTAAGAGTGCAATATTTCATACCATGAATGGAGTTCTTGCTTCAAATAATAAAGAGCTTTGTGTAATTTACATACCTTATTCTTATTTGTGCTCTCAATGAATCCTTCAGGTTGCTCAATGTAAACTTCTTGTTCCAGTATCCCATTTAGAAATGCATACTTGACATCCATTTGATAAACTTTGAATCCTTTATAAGCTGCATAAGCTAGGATTATTCTAAGTCCTTCCAATCTAGAAACAAGTGCAAAATTATCTCCATAATCAATACCTTCTTCTTGTACATAACCTTTGCAAACCAATCTAGATTTGTTTCTGATAACTTCTCCATTCTCATTCATCTTGTTTCTGAAAATCCATTTAGTACCAATAACATTTTTATCCTTTGGCCTAGGTACTAAATTCCATGTATTGTTCTTTTCTATCTGATCAAACTCTTCTTTTATTTTTTTCATCAAATCTTCATTATCTAGTGCATCTTTAACTTTCTTTGGCTCAAATGTAGATATCAAACATGTATTATCTCTTACCTTTATTCTTGTCATCACTCCAACATCTTTATTTCCAATAATCTTTCTTGGGGAGTGGTTCCTCCTCACATATTTTTCTAAAATAGGCTCGGTAGGTCTCAGTGCTTCATCCTCATCACTCGGTTGTTGAGCTCTCTATTTAGCTTCATCTTTGGTAGGTGCTCTTGGTAAGGTGTCAGGAACATCAAGTTGTAGATATACAAACTTATCATAGTCTTCAAGTTCCTTTTTTCTTTCTTCATCATTCTTTTTTGCAAACTCATTGATTCTCACATTTGCACTTTCACCATTTTGTTAGTAACTTTATTCAAATACTTTTAGGCTTTACTCCTTGTAGAATATCCTAAGAATATCACTTCACCTCCTTTAAAATCAAAATTTCCTTTCTTAGAATCTTTCAAGATATAACATCTACTTCAAAAACTTTGAAATAACTCACATTAGGTTTGTGTTCATACAAGATTTCATAGGGTGTTATGTTGGTACCTTTCTTCATTTGTACTCGACACAATGTGTAAAAAATCATACCTGATTGCTTCTCTCCAAAAGTTTTGTGAAATACCTTTCTTAATCATCAATGTCCTTGCATAATCAATAATAGATTTGTTTCTTCTCTCAACAATACCATTCTGTTGTGGTGTCCTCGGTGCTGACATCTGTCTCTTTATTCTATTTTCATTACAAAATTGTGTAAACTATAACATTATATTTTTCCATTAGTATATGCAAGGAAAAACATGATACACACCATCGGTTTACACTACACTGATAGACAGGGCACAACACTACCTGACGCCAAGGTTACCGATACTGCCAAGTATAAAGCATCCTGACAAACACTATTAAGTGTTACCCAGGGACAAAAAGGACAAGGGAACCCGATGAGTAACCAACAGTGCAACCTGAAAAAATAGTCAAAGAGTGGAACCAGACAGATGAAGGGAAGCTATCAATCAGTTCAAAGAAGCAACACTGACAGACTTTTAGTTCACACCGATGATCAAGAATTGATAGTCAGTTACATCCTGCCAAAAGTGGATCTGACTTTCCACGTCAGATAAATCAATGAATTTTTATATTTAGCTTCTTGATTTATTTTAAATCCATTACGTATGGAGAAAGCAATGTAATTATTATTGTTTTTATTAGTTTAATTATTTTAAAACATGAAAACTAAAGGATCAAGGTCAAGTTGTATACCTTGGATTTAGAGTTAACATTGTAATGCGTGATTCTAGAATAGGTCAAATACTTGTATAAATAGATGCTCAATCAATTATGAACAAGTTGTTCGATGATGAATGTAGTCATTGAGAGCATCTAAGGATCAGACAAGAGAATTCAAGCAACAACACAGACAAAGATCAAATTAGTTGTCAAGAATAGAACACCGGCTACCGACGAGCATGAAAAGGTATTAATCAATCACTATAGGTGATATTCATATACTGTGAGCTTTAATGGATTTGTAATCAGAAATTATAGATTGCATACAATCAGGTCAAACATATTGTACACACTCTAACAAGTGGGGTACACTTAACAAATCCTTTCAAGGAAGGTGGACTTAACAGTCCCATTGTAAATATCTTAACCAAGTGCACACTTCATTAGTGTTGTTAAAAGCTCTTAACAGAGTAGATCCTAACAGGTCTCCACATTAATACTCCTAATAGGGTAGATCATCAGAAGTGATCAATTGTAAGCCTTTACTGGCTCCCTTCCATTCTACAAATAGTGAATTTTTTTGGTGCCATCCCCACCGCAATTTTTACTTCCTAACAAGAGTTTTCTGCGATATCATATCTTGTGTTATATGTCTATTACTTTCATGAATGTGGTGCAGGAGCACCCTAAGGTCTTTAATAAGATCTTGGGACATTTTGGCTTATAATTTGGTTTGGCTAACCATCCATGAATAAGGACTAATCTATAAAGTCTCTAGTGTGTTTTGAGGTGTGATTAGAGTTAGGAAAGGTTAGGGTTTGTATGTTGTTGGGTCTAGTTGATTCTAGGGGTCTAGAACCTAGAAGTCAACTCAAAAGTCAAAGGGTTGACCAAAGTCCCAAAGTGGGAATATTTTTAAATTTTTAATGTTATTAAGTCATGTGGGGTCAATTGGTAAGGTTTGGAACCAATTAGGACCCGCAAAGTGGAAAAATTGTCATTTTGACAAAAGTTGTCAAAGTTGTGATGACAACTTTTAAAAGTTGTCATGACAACATTTCCTAGTTTTTAGGAATCGGCTCTTATGGTGCCCAAATTTTGACCAGAGGGTCTAGATAGGTGGGATAGGAGTATATAAGTTGATTTCAACCCTAATTTGACAGTTAGATTGGACATTATACGGACTGGTGTTTCAGAAGGAATAATTTACAGTGTAATTAAGTTACAGAACCATCATCCACCACTTTATTGGATTGAATGGATTGAATGGATAGTGTCTGAAATGTAATTATTGAGATCTTTGTGGCATTAGTTTAGTAGATTGTACTTTTTGTTTAGGTTTTGTTTAAATTATTATATTTTGCAAGTTCACTGGCCAGTTTTGGTCAGTCATGTAAAGAATGGGTATCTTTGGTGTTCCCATGGTTCAAACTCCATAACTACTTGGAATCCATTAGAGCCTTGTATATAATTTTTACATATGGATTTTGGAGTGTGTGTGTGCAGGGGAAGCTTGAAAATAATCAGGCCCCAGGCAAGTACTAGCTATTTTGGCTAGGGTGACTGAGCAGTACAACAACAATGGAGGTTGCAAGTTGATTGGTATGTGCCAATCAGTGATAGTGGAGTGTAGGGGCATGAGGTGTAGACATTTTGATGGAAGGAGTTTAGAGGATCTTATTGTTGGAGATTTGATTCTGAGTAGTTGATTGATTGTATGTTTTTCATTGATGACAACATATAATACATAGTAGTAATTCTGTATGTACTTATCAGACTGATCATATGAAGACTTGTGTGGATAGATACTGTATGTGATAAAAACCTACCTGCAAGGGACAACACTAAAACATGCAAACATAAAGATTAACCATTAAACAAGATTCAAAAAGGGTTAGCATATTTAAAATGAAATCCCAAAACAAGTGCTTAAACCACAACCTTCGATGAGCTAAACAAGGGCACCCAATGCCTTGTTGATTTTCTCTTAGAGATTATTGTGGGTGTGCTCTCCCAACACAATAACTTAATCCCACTATTTGATCTAAGAATGCAACTAAAAGAGTGAAAAGC
>MU224784.1:1727922-1749048 GCA_018584345.1 Thuja plicata | reverse complement strand
AGATATCTAAAGGGAACTATAGACTATGGTTTATGGTATCCTAAATTAGAAAATATAAAGCTTCATGTGTATACAGATGCAGATTGGGTAGGATGTATTGATGATAGGAAGAGCACTTCAGGAGGAGTAGTATTCCTTGGAGACAAGTTGGTTTCTTGGATAAGCAAGAAGTAGAATTGTATTTCTCAGTCAACAGCATAAGCTGAATATGTTGCAGCTACACTAAATTGTTCAACCATGGTTTGGATCAAGCAGATGGTTAAAAACTTTGGCATTCAAGTTGATTATCCTATTGTTATTCATTGTGATAATACTATCACTATCAACATGTCTAATAACCCTGTGATGCACGCAAAGACAAAACACATAGAGATCAAGTATCATTTCTTAAGACAAAAGGTTGCAGAAAAAGAAGTAAAATTGGACTATGTGAACATCAAATAATAGTTGGCAGATATTTTCACAAAGCCCTTATCAAAGGATACTTTATAGTATCTTAGGGAGAAGTTGGGAGTAATTCCCTCTCCTAAGTCTATTTAGAAGAAGCAACAAAGACATCAGTCATTAAGTGACTGGTGAATGGTTGACTACTCTACTTCTGGAGCAGTACCTGTACCTAAAAGACTATGGTGGCCTTTTCCATTGATGTCAAAGGGGGATTATATAATAAGGAGGAGTATGTACTAAGGGGGAACATATACTCTGGGGGAGTATATACATGGAACAAAAACACAGATAGAGGAACTACAACAATTTAGAGAAATCTTTGATGAGGATATTGAGAAGATTGTAAAAGAAAGAGGACACCATGAACAAAGGATGTTTTTGATATCATATGTTTCCATCAATGTCAAAGGGGGAGATTGTTGGAGATTTGATTCTGAGAAGTTGATTGATTGTATATTTGTCATTGATGACAACATATAATATAGAGTAGTAATTCTGTATGTACTTATCATAATGATCATATGAAGACTTGCGTGGATAGATACATGTTGTTGACATGTTTATTATGTTATGTTCATACATGTAGACCCAAATATGATGTTTTAGTAAAGTTATGTAATTTTGTTATTGACAGTTACAGTTCTAGAAGTGTAACAGTTTAGGGCTGACATATATCACGTGTTTCTTGAGTTGCACCTATCTTCTATATATGTGTGTGTATATTCATGATTAGTTATGAGTTGATGATATTAATACAAAGGCGCCAAACATGTTTCAAGAAGATTGCAAAGTTAGAGTTAAATTGGTGAGGCCGAATTAGTGAAGCGTCGCGTCTATTCAGTTTATACTTGCGTAGTTGTAATAATGCTTGCGTGCTTAGTAGAGCTGAAAAAGATGTTATGAAGAGTTTTCTTATAGGTCCCATGATCTCATACTATGAGGAAGATACTTATAGAAAGTCAAAGGTGACACACTAAGTGTGAATGATACAAAAAGATAAGAAAGATGTACAGAGTAGATAATCAGAGTTGGTTCATTCATCAAGAGTCTATGTGAAGAAGAAGTGAAAGATTGCAATACACTGAAACTAATCAAGACAGCAGGCCTACTCTATAGTTCATCATCAGATATAGTGCATATCTGTTATACAGAAGGTTGTAGCCTTCACCATCAAGCAGTGAGATTTTGGACAATGAGTCCACCACCCCTAACAGGGTTATTTGTAAAAGACTCCTAACAGGGTTTGACCCTTAACTAGGTCACTATACTTATTGCATTGTAATGTACAACTCCTAATAGGGTTGAAATATCTTCTGACATGGATTACTACAAACAAGTATAGTTTATTATGGGTGTTGATTCCCACTGAGGTTTTTACCATTTGGTTTCCCCATAATCAAATTGTGTGTTGAGTAATGTGTTATCTGATTAAACATTTACTTTTTTGTATTCTAAAGTTAAGAAGTAAAAAATAACTAAAGTTACTGATAACTGATTCACCCCCGCCCCCCCTCTTAGTTATCCTTTGAGACTATTCTAACACTCATCATATCAATGGAAGAAGATCAAGAAACTAGACCAGTCGTCATGCCCTGGAAACCCTTGTTTTTGGGGGTTTGGTAGAAGTCCAATGTATGGACATAGTTGAGCCCAGAGAGCTAGAAAATCTTGAAGGGGAGGAAAAACCCACAAAGAATATGTATTTTTTTCTAGGGTTGTTAAGGGGTTTTGGTAGGAAAATCCCATTTTCAGTTATTAGGAGGGGTAATAGGCCTAAAAAGGCTAGAAGGCCTAGTAGACTTGATTTTGGAACTCGATTGGAAAATGGATTAAGGGTTCACAAAATTGAATCCAAAAAGGTTAGATTAGACCTAAGGGTAGTTGGTAAATCAATCCCTAAGAAGTTGACACCATTGGAACTTGGCAAGAGGCTAGAGAAGCCATGGATTCAAGAAAGCTATGGAGGAGAGAATAGAGAGGAGTTTGAAGTTGGTGGGAAGTTCCTAGGGAGTTAGGGGATTAGGAAAGAATCCTCTAGTTAGGGTAGAGAAAGCGACCCTAAGAAAGACCAAGTGAAGGTCTTGGAGAGAGCTAGAAGGATCTAGGAGAGGAGCTCCCCATCAAATTAGTATCAGAGTCATTGAAAGGCTTGGGAGTGGATTAGTGCATGATAGAGTGGAGTGAATCCATAGGTGAGAACATCATGGTGACCAATGCAGAGTTGGCCAAGGATTTATCAGAGAAAAATATCAAGAATAGGCTTCTTGAAGAAGCAATGTAGGAAATGAAGATTAAGATGGTAGAGGTTGCAGAGACAACCAGCATGTTGAGAGAAGAAATGTATGAAGGAATAGATAAAGGAAAGAAACCAGTAGAAGAGGAAGTGGAACCAGAGCCTGATCCTCTTCTACCTGAGGAACCATTCCTCAAAGAACTCAAGGCATTGAGTGGGAAGGCTCTAGAAGGAATACTAATATTCTTTGGTAAGATGGACACTGAAATGGTTATGGAATGGCTTGAAGGGATGGATAATCACTTTGAGTGTGATGGGATTACAAAAGCACAAAGGTGAAGATAGCCAAATCAAGGCTAAGAGGGAAAGCACTTACATGGTGGAAGTTCTTGCAAGAGGAAAGAGAGAAAGAGGGAAAGAAGCCCATATCGAATTGGAAGAAAATGGTTACAAAGGTGAAGGAGAATTACCTTCCAAAAGACTATGACATTAAATTGCATAATAAGAGATAGAACCTTAGGCAAAAAGACCTAGATGTGCCAGCCTATACCGAGGAATTTCAAAAACTTTGTCTTAGGTTAAGAATCCAGGAGACAGAGAGCATCAAAGTTGCAAGATACCTTAATGGATTAAGGTGGAACATTCAAGAAGAACTTAGTCTCTTTACACTGACTTCCATTCATAGCTATTTTCAAATGGCTTTGAAAGTGGAAGAGAAACTTAAGAAGAAGCAAGATTCCAGTTCTAGAAATAGAGGAAGGGGTAGAGACAACATAGGTGGCCATAGAGGAGGTTCAAGTGGAAGAGGCAGTGATAGTAGAGGATAAAGTGACTCCAGATATTTAGAGTAAGGACAAGAAATAAGAAATAGGGGTGGATATAATAACAGAGGAAGATGCTCTTATAACAGTGGCAGAGGAAGATCAGGAGGTTTTGGGAGAAGCTCTCACTTTTCTTCCATGAATTGTTACAATTGTGGACAGATGGGGCATCCTGCATGTAGGTGTGTGAATAAACCAACATCCTCACAAGGGGAGAAGAAGATAGCTTATGTCCAAGAAGAAGATTGCTCTAAATAGTCAGAGGTGAGTCTAGATTCAAAGAAAGGAGAACACCTTATGTTGAGAAGGATTCTAGTCAAGACACCCACCAAAGATGAGCACAAGTAGAGGAGGGATCTTTTCAGAGTGAAGTACAAGATATTGGGGAAAGTGTGCAAGGTGATCATTGATTTAGGGTAAACATATAATCTCATATCTAAGGAGGCAGTAGAGAAGTTGAAACTCACTAAAATCCCACATGTGTGTCCCTATAAAGTTACATGGTTGAATAAGGGTCAAAACATCTTGTTGAATGAACAAGTGTGGGTAGAATTCTCCATTGGAAAGTATTGGGATAGGATACTATGTGATGTGTTTCCAATAGATGATTGCCATCTGTTGCTTGGTAGACCATGGCAGTATGATAGAGAAGCTTTCCATAATGGGAAAGATAACAAGTACTCCTTCAAGAAAAATGGGGTAACTTTCAAAATATAGTCTTTGATAGAAGAGGACATAGTGGAGAAGGCAGAATCCAGTGCCATGTTGATGAATGGAAAAGAATTCCTGAGGGATATGAAGGATGAAGAATTTGGCTATGCAATATTGTTAAAGCCAAAGGAGGAGGAGACTCATAAGCAAGCACCTATGCCAAAAGAGGTGAGAGAACTGTTGGATCAGTTCAAAGACATAATTTGTGAAGGTACACTAGCTTCACTACCACTAAAGAGGGAGGTAAGTCATTAGATTAACTTCATACCAGGAGCATCCTTGCCAAAAAAAGCTTCATACAAGATGACACCAGAGAAAAATAAGGAGATAGCCAGGCAAGTACAAGAGTTGTTGGATCAAGGATTGATTAGGAAAAGTAGCAATCCTTGTGCTGTCCCAGTGGTGTTGACTCTGTATGCACCCTAAAATGGTCGCTTGGACTATGGGCCCCCATTTATCAATTTATCAAATTCCTGAATCAATTCTTTACAACATTTTCAATTCAAATCAGTTTCCTTGATCAAATCGTAATTATTTCAATTATTTCAATATTTCCTAAGGTTTGATCATTTCATCAATTGTCTTATTTAATTAAAAAATTCTTTTTTATTAAATAAAATAATCTTATTTAATTAAATTTTTTTTTAATTAAATAATCTTATCTTATTTAATTAAAATCTCTTTTAATTAAATAATATTATCTATTTAATTAAAATATCCATTTTAATTAAATTAAATAATCTTATTTAATCAAAAGAAAATCCCTCTTTTAACTAAATAAAACCCCCACTTAAATCCCTCTTTGTTGAAAAAGGAAATAAATTAAATAAAAATAAATAAAGTTCCTTTTCTACACATATTCCTAAGTGGTGGGTTTTTTGCCTCTTAATCATAGCCTTTGATTTTGCCTCTTAATCTCTACCGTCCATTTCTCTTTATAAGGAAACCTCTCCTTCTCATTTGATAATAAAGATTTTATGCTATTGTTATGTTGTAGGTTTGGAGAGCAATTTTGGAGGAGAATTTGAGCACTTGAGCTTGGATATTGCAACTTCTCTCTTCTTGTCTTCTTCTTTCATGCCCCATGGCAATCCATTTAGATTAATTTTGCACTTTCATGTTAGATTAGATTCATGTTTCCTTTCATAGATTAATCTTGCATTTGTATTTCCCTTCATAGAATAATCATGCTTTGTTATCATATAGATTAATTTCTTTTCTTGCATTATTATCATATAGAATAGCTTTGATTTTCATTTGCATGCATACTTGATGATCATGGAGACTAGCACTGTTTCTTTTCCTCTTTGAATCTCTCATTTTATGGTGTACTTGTATGGGCATAAACTAATTCAGTCTGAGGGCCTCCATTAAAAACCCTTGCACTCCATGAATAGAGAGCTACGAGTCGCCATTCGAGATCTCATTCTTGAGTAATCTTGGATATAATGACTCATAGAAGTGTGACACATTTTTAGCACACATTTTTGGTGCCCACCGTGGGGCATGATGCTCCTGATTTTCCTTCATTTTATTTAGATTTTTAGATTTTCTAATCTTTACATGGTTATTTTATTGAAGTTTTTCAAGCCTAACCCTTGTGCAGGATGAGTTGAAGAAAAAACCTAGGGTTTTTTGAAAGATTTGATCATATCTCCCAAATGGCTTGGAGTTTTGGTCTGAATATTTTTTTTTTCAGGTTTGCATTGGGTCAAAGGTGTCTCAGTTTGAAAATCAAATTTTTTGGATAATTTTTCTGCGATTTATACTTTTTTTATGATTTTTCATGAAAATTTGTTTCTGGTTGCAAATCAGCAAATTTTTTAGAAAAATTTACATTTCTGGATAGCTCTTGGAATTATACAAGGGGTATGTTCTCTGTATTTTTTTTGATGGAAAATAATGGCTTAAAAATCTGATCTTTAAAAACTGGTCTATTTTTATAAATAGGGTCCCTAGGGCACAAATCAAAAAATATTGCTAAAACATTTACATTTTTGGAAAGCTCTCTATTTTTTAATAGGGGTCTCTTTTCTACATTTAGGGTTTGGGACCCTAATTCATGTCATATAGGTCCAATCTTGTTGACTAGGACAAAAATCAAAATTAAAAAAGGGCATTTAATGATTAGCTTGCACTTATTTTTCACATGGTTCAATGCATGATGTGAGTTGTCATTTAGATTATTTGCTGGTTATTATTGCTCCTAACAATTTATTTTCAGATCTAACCCTAGGGTTTGCATAAGTTGAATATACATTTCATATCTTGTTTGCTTGTTTGCTTGTCTTGCTTATTGGAGAGTGCGTGACTCGCTTTCACGGAAAAGCTCAACAAAATAAACAATCAGGTAAAATCTACTATGCACGTTGCTTTGGAATTTGAGGTATTTTATTTAATCTCTATCAAATTTGGATTTTTGAAATAAAAATGAACCTCTCATGTGTTTAGCTTGAGTGTTTCTTGCTTTCAAATATCACATTTCCATTTTTTTCTCTAAAGGAATGAACTTAGATTTGCTTTCTTGCATATATGTTTCACATAGTAATTAGGCCCTATGAACACTATTTGTGGTGATCTTGAGAGAGTGTGCTTTATTCTCTTTTCTTACATGCAAAGCTCTTCTTGACAATAGATCCCCTTGTAGGTAGGGAAGGATTTGTTATTATCTCATTTGGTTTGGTCTTCAACTTTTGATGGTACTTTCTCTCTTGAGAGATTGGTGGTCATTGTTGTTGATATACGAACCTTGGGTGAGGTGATTTCAAATTAGTGGGTCAATTAATATTTATTTCTATGTTTGGGTGAGGTGAAGAGGCTAGAGGATTATGCTCTTTTCCTTTTTGGGAGAATCAGAAACTTGGAACCCTTGAATCTGAACCAAGTCCCCATGTGTTTCAAATTGTGAGTCTTCCTTGTTAGAGAGGGTTAACCGTAGTGGACACTCCCTTTATTGGGTAAACCATGTGAATGGAACCTCAAGCGGTAATAGCCATTTCTACCATAGTAGCAACAACCGCTATATAAATATCCTTGTGGAAGAAATCTCCATAGGTGTGGTCTTTTTTTGTGTTGTCAGATCTCCTCAACAGCTCCTGATTGATTAAATTCTCAGACTGTGTCAAAACCTTAGTGTGCTGGGATTAGATTTCACCCACTTGAGATTGAAAAATTTGCAGAGTCAAACCATTACTATGAACCATAGTGCAACCAACCTTTTCTTTTCTAGGACTATGTGCATGACTGAAAAACATTTTTAGAACATACACAAGTAAAATTCTTATGGAGTAGAATACTATGTCATTATTCTTTTTCATTCACAAGGTTTCTTTGCCCCTTCCTCATTTTTTGAAAACAATTGTTTTCTTGAACTCCCTGATTATTGTCTTGCGTGCCTGATTAATGTTAAAACCTATTAATGCATCTAGTTGGTCCATTAAAATGAACAAATCTGAGTTCCCGAGTGGTAAAAACTTCAATTGGTCTCCCCAAAAAGTGCCATGACTTGTTGCTCAACATCCAAATGAACGTAAATGGTATCAAGTTGCACAAAATGAATCTTGGTCTTCTTTCTTCCACATCTCCCATGTCTTCCTAGTCTCCCATTTCCATCCTTTCTCTTCTTCCTTGACGCTTCTTCCTCTTCTTCCTAAGATCTTAAAGTATTCTTGTTTATTTTCTTCTTGTTATCTATTCTACCTTCTTCTATTCATCTTTTATGTCACTCTCATGCTTGATTCCTCCTCTTCAAGAACCATGAATTTCAACTATCTTGTTATGGAACCACTCTTGAGAATAGATGATCTCGAACTCATTACTCAATTCGAAGAGTGGTATTCCTCCAAAAAATGCATGGGTAATAAATTTATGACAAAAATAGAAAAAAAATTGATTGAATCAGACGCCTTTCCTAGGATCATACACATGATCTTGTCATGACCTTCTTCCAAACATCTTTCATCTTCTAAGTCTTCTCATCTTTCCTCATCATCCAAGTCTTCTTCCTCCACTAGGTCTTCACTTTCCTCTTCTCCACGATCTCATTCTCCTTCTACTTCTCCCAAGAGTCTTACTTCTCTTCTCAAGACATACCATAATGAGCAACATGATGACCCTTATGATACCTCTTCCATGAAGAGTGACATGCCCATCTTTGATGACTATGATGATGGAAAATGTAGTGATACCTATGACACCTCTACTCCTAAGAATCCTCCTAGTCGTGTGCCCATTCTTACTGGTAATGGGTTGTCACATTGGATAGATTGTGATGGTGATCCATATGATTCTAATTTTGAAAGAGACTTTGATGATTTTTGTGATAAATATCAGGATGCTACATATACTTCTATTGAGGAAGAGAAAGCTCACCACGCTGATTATAAATGTAAATACTATAAGAATCACTCATCTAAGGATTCTCATGTTGAAAATAAAGATTTCAATCTCAAGAAAGATCATGTTAATGATTAACCATTGTTTTGTGATGATTCCCTTCCATCCTCTACTTCTTCTGATACCCATACAACTCCTAAAGTTTCCAAGTTTTTCAAATATTTCACAAATCCTTCATCCAACAAAGGTCCTAATGCTTTTCATGTGATTTCCTATAGTTTTCCTCAAGGTCTACCTCTTAAAGAAACTCAAGCTAACCTTCACCTGGTTGTAAATACTTTCAATAATTCTAAACCTAAAGAGCCTAAGCCTTTATATGCTATAATGGCTACTTCAGCTAATCCTTCCCCATTTCTTCCCAAGTCTCCCATACAATTCCAGCATGGTTCCTTTTCCTTAGAAGTGGCTCCATGTCAAGAGGACTCTAAAAATGATAAAGAAAAAAACATAAAGAAAGATGAAGGTCAAGAAACCTCCATGTCATCCAATCCTTTTCATGATGTCTCTTACCCATTTCATGGTTCTTTTGATCCCACACGCCCTTTCTTATTCATTCCACCATGTCTTAAGTCTTCTCCTAAGCAAGATCAAGTTACTAATTACACTGTTGAGCTTATGGACAATCAAATTAACCTTACCCCACTTACGCTTTCCAAAGATGATACTTTGATTAAGGTTATTAAAAATGGTGTTGTTACTTCCAATATTAAGCCTATTAAAAATCAAGAGGAACATTATACACTTATGTTATCCAAAGATCCTTGTCAAGATCAAAATCTTCTATCTTCTTGTTCTACCACTCCATGTTTGCTTCCACTTTCTACTCTTCCTAAGTCTTTCAAAGCTTCAAAACAATCCTATCAAAGAAGGTGCTCCTATTCAAGATCCTATTGAAAATCCTAATGCTCACTCTAAAGATGTTGATGTCCTTGGCTATCATATACATGCTGATGAACTTATTGATTATCCTTTTGCGTCTTCCATGTCTATCCTTGGACCTTCTCCACCAATACTAAGGGCTTCACATTTTCCTTCCATCTTGGGTCCTTATGTCCCTTCAATTTCCCCTCATAACCCTCCTAATTTATCATCCATCTTTGGTCCTTACGTCCCTCCATCTCCTATCTTTCCTCTAGATCAACATAGATGCATACCCTTGAATCCTTTTCATCCATCCACCCATCTAAACCAGTCATATTCTTTTTCTTCCTCCACAAGTCCCAAGTCTTTTGGAAGAAACTTGAATGTTCAATACAAGAAAAAGAAGGAATACAAGAATCCATCTAAAAAAGAAGATCACCGTGTCTCCTCTAATCAACCTGGGGGCATAAAGTCAAAAGATATATCTAAGAAGAAAACTACAAGACAAGTATGGGTTCCAAAATTCATTATTGAAGATATTCTCTCTAAGTCATCAAAAAGAAATGAAAAGCCTATGACTATATGGATTCCAAAGTCTCTCTTGAAAGATTCTCATGTTGAGAAACAAGTGAAGTTGACATTCAAGATTCCAAAGGCTTCCACTTCATATTCTTCCAAAAACATTCTTTCATTCCATGTGCCTAAACCACAACCTCTGTTATCCATTCACCATATTCTATCATTCACATTTCCTCCATCCTCTCACCACCCTTCAAGGTTTGTATTGACATTGATCTTTCCTTCCTTTCTATCTACCCTTTCACAATCCTTCCATTCACTATCCTTCTACCTTCTATCCTTTTTCCTCATTTGTCTATTCCTCCTATCTTCCAACCTCACTCGCTTTGCATAAAACCTTATCCTCCATTTTTCTATTTCATCTTCCTTTCCCTATCAACATCTTTGAGCATATCATTTTGAATCCTTGGCATATCATGGTTTATCCTTTCAAGGAGCATTATCTAAAAAGCTTGCCTTCTTCCAAAAAATTCAAATATATATATATATATTAAAGAGAAATAATTTTGTCCTATGGAAAAAACCACTCCCTTGTGGTGCCTTGGATAGGTACCATGATGAAAACCTGACAATCAGGCACCATGCGTTGTTCTTCTACATCTTTCATCCATTCTATATTCTCTCTTTGATCTTGACAATGTTGACCTATACACGAATATTTGAGATATCTTATGAGCTATCTTACGATGATCTTGCTTTCATTCCTTTCATGTTTAGCCTTCATGTCTATCTTCCTCCATTCATTTTTTCCTATCGCTATCCTTTTCCCCTTTTGTCTTGATCTAATAAAAAAAAAAAAAGAGTAAAACATGGTGCTATGAAGCCTCTTGACATGTATACTCCTTTGGACTACATCCTTTCCTGCTCTTGCATTATTATTTTGTGACTTATCCTATGTTGGCCTTTCATTTCTTGTCCAAATGTGC
This sequence comes from Thuja plicata, assembly GCA_018584345.1. Lineage (NCBI taxonomy): Eukaryota > Viridiplantae > Streptophyta > Pinopsida > Cupressales > Cupressaceae > Thuja > Thuja plicata. The sequence goes on along the minus strand of MU224784.1, from coordinate 1,738,075 downwards.
GTTACATGATGTTTCTTTCTTTTCCCTAGCTTGGGTACTCTTGAGGAGTTTTCCTTTGAGGATTTCTTCCCTTCATTTTCCTTCATCCTTCTGTCTTTGATCTCTTCCACTAGCTTGCTAATCCCTCTTGTCCTCCACCTTGCTAAACATTGGTACTACACGATGTGATCTTGCTTGGGAGTTTGATGACCATTCTGTCTGGGGGCATCCTTTGTACATAATTATTGATCCTGAAAAAATCTAAAAAATGATATATTGTCAAATATTCTAAAAATTAGAAAATGTCCTAAAAAATGATCATCTTAGTGAAAACCTAGCAATAGGTGCTTTGATGTATCTCAAGAAAAATTATATATTCCAAAAATACAAAAAAAAAAAATCAATAAATTCAAAAATACAGAAAAAATATAAAAAGTGCCTTGGTGAAAATATGGAAATAGGTGCCTTGGTAGCAAAAATTCAAAAAAATTATAAAAAGTCCTGAAAAAAAAAGAAGAAAAAAAAAGAAAAAATTGTACTAAAATCCAAGTGGTGAAAACTTGGAAACGGGCGCTACTTGAGGCCTTTGCACCCCTGTTTCTTAGCATGTGTCTACAACACTTAGCCTTTCTCCATCATGCCTTGTCCTTATTGCCTTGGTTTGGAATTGGTCTTTGTCTTTGTCTAGGGGGCATAACTATGTTAGCTTTGGTATCTTGGATGCGTTAGTCTTTAGGACATAGCCCACCACTTAGGAAGATGTGTAGAAAAATGAAATTTATTTATTTTTCAACACCACCTCAACTGTATTTTTCAATACAACCCTTGAAATTAAGTGTTTTTTCAACACTTATCAGTTTGGTCTTACCCTATTTTGTCATGTGATCTTACTTGCTTGCAAGCATTTGATCCTTATCCTCAGAACTCAGTATCAGTTAACATACTTAAATTTTTAAACACAACACTTAATGCTTGAGCTATGTTTTGATCTTTTCTTTGTGTGTTGATTGTTATTTATTTTCATTGAGTGTCCTTGTCAAATAAGTCTCTCCGAGATGCATAGCTAGAGGACTTGGGGCATGGAAAATGTTTTTATTTTCTTCTTGCTTTATGCTTCATTATTTTTGCACAACCGTTCTGTTGGTCATCCTGACTTCTATGCCTTGATGCAAGCATAGTTTTTCTATATTAAATTGGGTAAGCTAACATCACAGTCATCTTGACCTTTATGTCTTTGATGCTTATGTTAGAATCTTTCCACATTCCAATCCGATATAAATCACATTCATATCCTCATAGTTGCGCTTGTGACTAGTGATGATTGTGTGATTTTTCGATGTCCATTAATAATGGCCCAATGATGAAAATAAATTCCTTAACATTCTCTAATGAATGGTGAACACAAATTCCTATGTTATAGTTTCTCTATTGCAAGTACACCTTTTCATTTTCATATAGCTTGCATTGTTAGACCTCGTGTTAGTTTACATTTTTAGGCTGCATTATGAGTTTACGAGGGTTTTCCTTCATCTTTCTTGTGGACTTTTAATCAACTGTGACCACGTTATGATCTTCATTTCCTTATCTTCTTTCATGATCTCAATCAAAATTTTCTATCTTAAATAGTTGATTTATTTTGGGGCATGCTCTATCTTAAGGCAAATTCTCTTTCTTCTCTCTATTTCTTTCCACCTCTTCCAAACTTCTATCTTCCATTCACTTTCACCCTACTTCTTTCTTCTAATTCACCCTTGGGGCATAATCTTTCATGCTTGATGATCTACCTTGGTTCTGTAATCCTTATATCTTTTATCTTACATCAAGAACCTTATCTTTAGTTTGATTTGATCAAATTTATCAATTTACTATTTCTCCTCTATCTCATTTTGATTTCGATCACGAGGGGGAAGTACCTATCAAAATTCAATTCTTGATTCATCTTTATCAATCCTATCAAGCGCTCTGCTTGGGGCAACCTTGCCTGAGATTCTTATATTGAACATGTCAATTACCTATTTATAGGGGTGCTGACCTTGTCTTTTTCAAATAGTTTATCTTTGTCTTGATGTGTTCCCATAAAGATCACATGTCTGGGTTGTTTTGTGATCCCAAATGGATCTCACACTTCAACTACATTTTTTGACTACATGTGTTCCCATAAAGATCACACATTAGTCAAAGAGGGGCAAATGTATGCACCCTAAAATGGTCGCCTGGAATATGGGCCCCCATTTATCAATTTATCAATTTATCAAATTCATGAATCAATGCTTTGCAACATTTTCAATTCAAATCAATTTCCTTGATCAAACTGTAATTATTTCAATTATTTCAATATTTCCTAAGGTTTGATCATTTCATCAATTATCTTATTTAATTAAAAGAAAACAATTCCTTTTTATTAAATAAATAAATTTTATTTAATTAAAATTCCTTTTTAATTAAATAATCTTATCTCATTTAATTAAAATCTCTCTTAATTAAATAATATTATCTCATTTGATTAAAATATCCCTTTTAATTAAATTAAATAATCTTATTTAATCAAAAGAAAATCCCTCTTTTAGTTAAATAAAACCCCCACTTAAATCCCTCTTTGTTGAAAAACGAAATAAATTAAATAAAAGTAAATAAAGTTCCTTTTTTCTACACATCTTCCTAAGTGGTGGGCTTTTTGCCTCTTAATCATAGCCTTTTATTTTTCCTCTTAATCTCTACCGTCCATTTCTCTTTATAAGGAAACCTCTCCTTCTCATTTGATAATAAAGATTTTATGCTATTGTTATGTTGCAGATTTGGAGAGCAATTTTGAAGGAGAATTTGAGCACTTGAGCTTGGATATTGCAACTTCTCTCTTTTTGTCTTCTTCTTTCATGCCCCATGGCAATCCATTTAGATTAATTTTGCATTTTCATGTTAGATTAGATTCATGTTTCCTTTCATAGATTAATCTTGCATTTGTATTTTCTTCCATAAAATTATCACGCATTGTTATCATATAGATTAATTTCCTTTCTTGCATTGTTATCATATAGAATAACTTCCATTCTCATTTGCATGCATACTTGATTATCATGGAGACTAGCACTCTTTCTTTTCCTCTTTGAATCTCTCATTTTATGGTGTACTTACATGGACACAAACTAGGTCAATCTGAGGGCCTCCATTACAAACCCTTGCACTCCATGAATAAAGAGCTATGAGTCACCATTTGAGATCTCATTCTTGAGCAGTCTTGGATATAATGACTCATAGAAGTGTGACACATTTTTAGCACACAGGCTCCTAAGAAGGGAGGTAAGTGGAGGATGTGTACTGATTCTAGGGCAATAAATAGGATAACTATCAGGTATAGATTTCCAATTCCTAGAATAGAAGACTTGATGGATTGCTTGGGGGTACTAAGTACTTCTGTAAAATTGATTTAAAGAGTGGGTACTATCAAATTAAGATAAACTAGGGTGATGAGTGGAATTATGCATTTAAGACTACAGAGGGGTTGTATGAATGGTTAGTTATGCCCTTTGGGCTTACCAATGCACCAAGCACCTTTATGAGGGTGATGAATGAAGTCTTGAAGGACTATATAGGAGTTTTTGTAGTTGTCTATTTAGATGACATCGTCATATTCAGTAAAACCAAAGAGGATCATATGAAGCACTTGGAGTTAGTGTTGAAGAAGTTGCAAGAGGAGAAACTCACCATAAACCTTGAGAAGAGTGAGTTCATGAAAGAAGAGTTAGTCTACCTTGGCTTTGTAGTTTCCAAGGGTGACGTGAAAATGGATAAAGAGAAAATAGAGTCTATCTTGAACTGGCCTACTCCTAAGACAGGGATAGAAGTTAGGAGCTTCCATGGGTTAGCCCAATTCTATAGCAAGTTCATTAGGAGATTCAGTGAGATTTGTGCTCCAGTCCTAGAGACTATAAAAGGAGGATTGAAAACAAAGTTTGTGTGGACCAAGGTAGCTAATGAGGGGTTTGAGAGGTTGAAGAAGGAAGTGGATACCCAGCCTATATTATTGCTACCTGTTTTTGACAAACTATTCATTGTTGAGTGTGATGCCAGCAACATTGCAGTAGGAGTTGTCCTAAGCCAAGAAGGCAGACTTGTGGCCTTTTTCAGTGAAAGACTAAATGAGGCTAAGTCTAGATACTCTTCCTATGAATTGGAGCTATATTCTCTTGTGAAAGCCTTAAAGAAGTGGAGGCATTATCTATTGCCTAAAGAGTTTGCTGCCTTCACAGAAAACCAAGCAGTGAGTTACATAAACACTCAAGACAAGCTTAGCTTGAGACACATCAAGTGGATGGAGTTCCTATAGTCTTACACTTTTACCATAAAACATAAGAAGGGGGTGAAAAAAAAATTGCAGATGCCCTTAGTAGGAGACTACTTACCATCCAAGAGATTCAATTGAAAATTACATGAGTGGAAGGTTTTAATGACCTATATGAGGGAGATACAAGTTTCTCAGAGATATACAAGGTGTGTCAGAACTTAGAGAATCACTTTCATAGTGAGTTTGCATAGTATACATTGCAGAATGGGTTGCTATTTAAAGGCAATCAAATTTGTGTTCCAAAAGGCTCAATGAGGGAGAACCTCATACATGAGAAGCATAATGGAAGCCTAAGTGGACATTTTGGAGTAAATAAGACATTGGACCTAGTGGAAGGGTTCTATTGGTGGCCAAAGATGCAGAAGGAAGTGAGAAGATATGTGGAGCAGTGTGGCATATGTCAGAAGGAAAAGGGAACTTCATCAAATGTAGGACTTTACCAGCCATTACCCATCCCAAGTAGACCTTGGGAGTGCATAAGTATGGATTTCATCGTGGGGTTACCTAGGAATCCAACTGGTTTAGACGATGTGTTTGTAGTGGTAGACAGTTTTAGTAAGATGAGCAACTTCATACCATGAAAAACCACACATGATGCTAGCCATATTGCCTACTTGTTCTTCAAGGAGATAGTTAGGATTCATGGCCTACCAATGAGAATTGTTGCAGACAGGGATGTGAAGTTCATTGGTCACTTTGTGAAGACCCTTTGGAAGAGACTAGGCACAAAATTATCTCATGGATATTTATATCATCCTCAAATAGATGGGAAGACTGAATTAATCAATAGAGTTCTTGGGAACTTGCTTAGAAGTCTAACAAAGGAATATGGAAAAGGATGGGAGAAAGTTATTCCACAGGAATAATTTTCCTATAATGATAGCACAAATAGGACTACAGGCAAAAGTCCATTTGAGATTGTGTATGGGGCACGTCCAAGGGGTGTGATGGAGCTTAGAAACCTCAAAGGATATGAGGGAGTTAGTGGGCATGTTGATGATTTTGCACAATCAATGAAGGGAGTTCATGAACAAGTGAAACATACCTTAATGGAGGCCAATCAAAAGTTGAAGGAAAAAAAGAGATGAGGGAAGGAGAGATTTGCAGTTTGAAGTGAGAGAGTTAATAATGGTGTTCCTGAATAAGGTAAGACTAAAAAAGGGGATACCTAGTAAGCTACAGATGAAAAGAATTAGACCTTGTAAGATATTGGCTAAGTATGGGCCTAATTCTTATAAGGTGGAGTTTCCCAAGGAGATGTCAATTTGTTCAATCTTCAATGTGAAAGATTTGATCAAGTATAAGGGGCTAGAGATGGATGAGTTGCAGTACAGTACAGAGGTGCATAAGGACATGGGAGAGTTCAAGACTCTGGAACAAGTCAAACAACAAGTGGAAATGATATTGGATACAAGGGTGAAGAAGAAGACAAGACATGAAGTCTATATGGAGCACCTAGTGAAGTGAAGACAATAAACAGAGTCAAAATCCACTTGGATAGCTGAGAGTGACTTCAAGAGAAATGGAATTAGTGAGTTCCTGACACCATAGGTACCTTAACTTTCTTGTTGTAGGGGGAGAATGGTGCAAGAGCACCCTAAGCTCTTTAATAAGATCTTGAGACATTTTGGCTTGTAGGTTGGTTTTGCCAACCATCCATGAATAAGGACAGATCTATAAAGTCCCTAGTGTGTTTTGAGGTGTGATTAGAGTTGGGAAAGGTTAGGGTTTGTATATTGTTGGGTCTAGTTGATTCTAGGGGTCTAGAAGCTAGAAGTCAACTCAAAAGTCAAATGGTTGACCAAAGTCCCAAAGTGGGAATATTTTTAAGTTTTTAATGTTATTAAGTTATTTGGGGTCAATTGGTAAGGTTTGGAACCAATTAGGACCTTCAAATTGGAAAAATTGTCATTTTGACAAAAGTTGTCAAAGTTGTCATGACAACTTTTAAAAATTGTCATGACAACATTTCCTAGTTTTTAGGAATCGGCTCTTATGGTGCCCAAATACTGACCAAAGGGTCTAGATAGGTGGGATAGGAGTATATAAGTTTATTTCAACCCTAATCTGATAGTTATATTGGACATTGTACAGACTGGTGTTTGAGAAGGAACAATTTACAGTATAATTAAGTTACAGAACCATCATCCACAACTTTATTGGATTGAATGGATTGAATGAATGAATGGATAGTGTTTGAAGTGTAATTCCTAGGATCTTTGTGGCATTAGTTTATTATATTGTACTTTCTATTTAGGTTTTGTTTAAATTATTGTATTTTGTAAGTTCACTGGCCAGTTTTGGTCCAGTCATGTAAAGAATGGGTTTCTTTGGTGTTCCTGTGGTTCAAACTCCATGAACACTTGGAATCCATTAGATAATTGTATATAATTTGTACATATGGATTGTGGAGCATGTGTGTGTGAAGGGGGAGCTTGAAAACAATTAGGCCCTAGGCAAGTACTAGCTATTTTGGATAGGGTGATTGAGCATTACAACAACAATGGAGGTTGCAAGTTGATTGGTATGTGCCAATAAGTGATAATGGAGTGTAGGGACATGAGGTGTAGACCTTTTGATGAAAGGAGGAGTTCAGAGGAGCTCATCAGATCAGTGGAAGAAGATCCAGAAACCATACTAGTCTTCATGCCCTAGAAACCCTTATTTTTAGGGGTTTGGTAGAAGTTCAATGTACGGACATATTTGAGCCCAGAGACCTAGAAAACCCTAAAGGGGAGGAAAAACCCACAAAGAATATGTATTTTTTTTATATGGTTGTTAAGGGGTTTTGGTAGGAAAATCCCATTTTCAGTGATTAGGAGGGCTAATAGGCCTAATAAGGCTACAAGGCCTAGTAGACTTGATTTTGGAACTCGATTGGAGAATGGATGAAGGGTTCACAAATTTGAATCCACAAAGGTTGGATTAGACCTCAGGGGAGTTGGGAAATCAATCCCTAAGAAGTTGACACCATTGTAGTGGCAGGAAGCTAGAGAAGCCATGGATGCAAGAAAGCTACGGAGGAGAGAATAGAGAGGAGTTTGAAGTTGGTGGGAAGTTTCTAGGGAGTTAGGGGATTAGGAAAGAATCCTCTAGTTAGGGTAGAGAAAGAGACCCTAAGAAAGACCAAGTGAAGGACTTTGAGAGAAATGGAAGGCTCTAGGAGAGGAGCTCCCCATCATAATGTTTCTATGAATGTTGCAGATAGTTAAGGTTATGAATTAATACTACATGCATAAGAAATAACATCAAATATGGTCGGTAATAAGGTAAATATTGATTGCAAAAGATTAAAGGTGAAAAGTGTTAAAAGTTTTAGAGGTACTGATTCACCCCTCCCCTCTCAGTACTACTTCCCATTAATCCCAACAATTGGTATCAGAGCTAAGTCTCTTCTTGGAAAGCTTAAAGGCTTAAGAGAAAAGATCATACAATGGAGAAGTACAACCTTGATAAAAATATTGAGAATAAAAAGCTTTAAATTCAGATGTTCTATGAATAGTATAAAGCTAGAATCAATATGAGACAACTACTGGATGAAAGAAATAATATGGCTTCTCGCTATAATGAGACAGATTAGCTTGAGGAAGAGATTCTAGATTTCTTTGAGTCTTTAGGATCAAATACAAGCAAGGAATCAGATACATCAGAATAAAGCATCTCAAGCCTAACTAAAATTAATCTACATCTAGCTGGACATGTCAAATCTCTGCAAATTAGTCAAGAGACATAGATGGTAAGAATGATTGATGTCACGAACAATGCAAGGCAAGCTGAACAAGAAAGAACTCTAGCAATTGATGATAGAAGAAAGATCATAGACAAGCTACAAGAAAATGAGTATGAGATACAAAGACTTACAGAGCATCACCATGAGGTAACTAATCAGATTATTCTTATGAGTTAAGAAGAAAAGAGAATGAATGTGGAACTCATTGAAAGAATATAGATTATCGATGAACTAAGAGAAGAGAATGAAAAACTAAAGCATGAGGCTAGAATTCTACAAAAACACAATGACATGACTAAGAGAGCTAAAGAGAGTACAAAAAGGATGGATTAATTCTTGAATGCACAAAGAAGACCCAACACCAACATTGGACTAGGTTACACGGAGCATGAAGAGTCATCAAATGAAGTTGATCCAAAAGATGCCTACACCATTCCTAGACCAAGGAAGCTGACATGCAATCACTATGGAAAGAAAGGCCACACCTCAAATGTCTTCAGGAGCAAAGAAAAAGGTATTCCTAAATCCACATTTACATTCATTGGACATTGTTATAATTGCAGCAAGAAAGGACATAAAGCACATGAATGTAAATCAAAGGTGAAAGAACCAAAAAAGGAAACCTATATGGAAAAGTATTGTCCCACCTTCAAAATGCATGGACACACATCTCTTTAATGCAGGAAGAAGAAAATTGAAGCATGGAAACCCAAAAATGAAGAAAATGCTTATAAATCGAGAAGAGTCGGTAATTCATATGTTTGGGACTACAATACATGGATAAACTATACAACATGTGGTAGATATGGATACATAGCTACAAACTACATGAGAACATGGACCAAAAGGTATAGAGGCTAGACCAGCCCCAGAATGACATGTTTGCATTGTCATAAGGTTGGACATCTAAAGAAGGACTATACAGACTAAGTAACATAAACCACCACTTTTACAAATGGTAACACCATTGAAAACATCAAGAAAATGAGAAAGAAAATGTGGAGGAAAGCTTCAACTAATGAGGAAGTTGGACCAAGAAATTCAGTAGGTGACACCTCATCCCATGGATTTTGTGACATTACCACCCCTGCCTAAAGATGAACAAGTAAGTATGGAAATGCATTACACCAAGTCATATTTTGCATCAGTTCCATTATACAAATTGATAGATAGTCAAAATCTGCATGAATAAAGATGCATATTATGTTACTTGTTACATGAGAAATCAACTCCCCTAGTAAACACATACCAAAAATCATCGATGAATATAAAGGATGAGTTGTCTACACTTACCGGTAATTTTTGGTCAACACAAAAAATGGCTAAGTTGCTAATGTAACCTTACACCCGTTGGTAAGGAAGCAAAGTTACAAAGTTGTCTTGACACTACACCGATATCCGTCAGTAAAAGCAACTATCTTAACAACCATCCCGAGCATCTTGTCAACACCAAGAATGTTATTTGAAATTCTTCCCGATGAACTCCATCTTCATGACTCAACCAGTTGTTGAGAATTTATGATAGACTTAGGGAAAAAGTCTATAAATACTCGAAGGAAGAACTTCATTTTGCACACGCTATTTGAGAAGAAATAACAAAGAAAAAATAGAGTGATAAGAGAGCCTTTAGCAAAGTGACCTTGACTCAATCCAATGCACTCCAAATAGATCACTCACCAGCCACACGGATCGAAGTAAGTACCAAGTGCACTGAAGAACTCTATTTTTATTTTTGGAAAATCCCTAAATTTGAAACACGATGGAAACCACTTCAAGAACCGTAAAGTTGAAGAATGACAAGAAGAATGATGTTAAGCTGATAAAAAACAACACCTGTGTGGTGTATGTGATAAATTTGGCCTTGTTAATCAACCATACACTTCAACATAGTCCTTATTCATCAGATACACAAAAGAATGAATGTGAGATTATTCATGTTGTCTGTCTGTATGATTCAACCTGTTGCCTTCTATCCAGATGGGGTTTTGAAATAGCTCTCAGAATGAGAGTCTCACAACCATAGACCAATCTAGAATGAAGGATTTATGCTTCCATGAATGCAATGCAATGATTAATCTAGAAATGAAACATGCAAGATTAAT
>MU224784.1:1705173-1727210 GCA_018584345.1 Thuja plicata | reverse complement strand
ACTTAGAATTGCCTAGTACAATAGGACTTTGATGATTTAGAAGAATGACAAATGCAACAAAATTGGTTAGGGTTGCAAGATGCCAATTTTGGGGTGTTACATTTTGCCCCTCTTTGAATTGATTTGCAAGCAGCGCATTGATTCAAAGAATAGTCTGATGCCTGAAGCACAGAAGAAAAATAGATTTCAAAAATTGATGATGCAAAGATCGATTGATGAAGATTTTAGAGCCATCTCTAGGATAGAGCTTAACTCTCTGAAGTCTAGGTTAGGTTGTCAAGATGTCAGTCAAGTAGAGTTTTCGAGGGTCATCTCCAGAACAAAGCTTGATCCTTAGGGATCCAGGTTAGAATGCCATGATACCTAATAGATTAAGATTTCAAGAATCATCTCCAGAAAAAAGCTTGATCCTCAGGGATCCGGGTTAGAATGCCCTGATACCTAATAGATTAAGATTTTGAGAATCATCTCCGGAACGATGCTTGATCCTCAGGGATCCTGGCTAGAATTCCCTAATACCTAATAGATTTGATATCTTTCACAAGACTATCCTCAGAACGAGGCTCAACCTTCAGGAGTCAGGGTTAGATTGCCTTGGTACCTGTCCAAAAAGATGGTCAATAGAGGTTTTGGGACTATCTCTAGAACGAAGCTTAGTCCTCCAATATCTAGGTTAGATTGCCCGGACACTGGTTAGATTGATATCTTTCACAAGACTATCTCCAGAATGAGGCTCAACCTTCAGGAGTCAAGGTTAGAATGCCCCAATACCTGTCCCAAAAGATAGTCAATAGAGATTCAAAATCATCTCCAGAGTGGAGCTTGATTTTCAGGAGTCAGGGTTAGAGTGCCCCAATTTCTAATAGATGAGTTTTCAAGAATCATCTCTAGAACGAAGCTTGATCCTCAGGGATCCAGGTTAGATTACCCCGATACCTAATAGATGACAAGATGTAAGGAATAAAGATGCCCTTATTGATTATGGAGTATCCAGCTTTGACTATGAAGTATGAAAAACTGAGCATGCCCCAAGTGATGAGATGCCCCTAGCAATGAGGACTTTTGAATTCATATCAGATTGATTGGAATAGATTCAATGATGTAATCATCTTGCCCCCTCAGGAGTGAAATGGAAAGATGACATGTCATAATGATGATGGAGAGTGAGAAATTGTAGATAGATGTTGAATCGGAGATCAAGAAAAACTTAGAACAGATTACAGAAGAACCTAGAAGATCCAAAATCAATTTTGAGTGATTTTGAGGTCTGGTTAACCAAGTTTGCCTAGGGTTGACCAAAGTTGACCAAAGTGGACTTTTGAGGAAAAAATTCAAAGATTTGAGAAAATGTTGATTAGATAAGATTTTGACAAGAAAGTGACCTCAGAAATTTGACTGCACAAGTGTCCGATCACGTCGGTAACAAAAATTTTAAAATGCAATTTTGAGCTATATAGAAGTGTCAGATTTCAATTTTGATCCCGAAAATGGATTGAGCATATAGCTAAAGATAGAGAGTGAGGATCGAACACTTGTGTAGTAGTGGTGAAGCTAGGACACTGAAGAAGAACCCCTCAATGTACAAATTTAGGAGAACACAATGATGTGATAATCGAATTGCTTCCACAATGCAAGTCTAGAATGAAAATGCAATCCTATGCTAGATGCAATCCCTAGGACATGGTTGTGAGATCCATCATATAATTATCATCATTGAGCATTTTTTTTTGGAATAGCAAAGTCGATACAACCCTTACTAGTGCCAAAATGCAACCATAAGGATATGAATATGACTTGCATCAGAGAAAATGTAGGAAACGAACGTAAGCACTAGGGCATAAAAGCCAAGATGACCTGAACATTGTTTCCAGTTAATGTTGCAAGAGTACACCAGTATTGAGTCATTCAAAGCCAAGATAACCATGAGTGAGATCATGTGTAAACAAATAGAGCAATAACAAATAGAGCAATAAAAAATAGAGGAATAACAGGCAAGGATATAGTACCGACCTCACCATGGTGTGCAAATAAACAAGATCGAGGGATGTGAGGCTTTTCCACCTTAATGCGGGAGCTCTTATCACATAAACCCTATTTATTTGATGTTTTCGGATCATCAGGACTTACACCAACAAGCAGCAGACAAAGAAAATATCAATGAAATCTATAAGAACAGACAACATACAAAGAAAGATTCAAGCATAGCCCAGCCAGTTTCAAAGTTTGCAAATGTAGATGTGTATGAGGTGTTGAAAAACACATGTGTTCTTGTGAGTGCATTGTGTTTGATTGTTATTGATAGATGTTTACATGTGAGATATCTAATGTGTGTTAAAAAACATAGATGTGTCCAAGGATAGTGTTGAGAAACACTATTTATGGTGGTGTTGAAAAACACCAGTTTGTGTCAGTAGCGAGTTGTCCTTCAGAAATGACAAGATTACTGACTCGGGTGTAAACCAAAGATGTGATCAGATGTGAGGACTCATGCCCCTAGTAGCGGTGACTGACTACTTGTATGTTGCAAGGAAAAACTAGATTTGGTTGCCCCCAAGCATATGGCACTGAAGCAATGTAAAATTAGTATGGTTCACAAAGGAACCAGAGTGTCACAAAAGTGACTGAAAGCTATGTACAAGATAAAGAAAAGAATGCCAAGACCGAGTATTGATAGATAGAGTATTTTAGTATAACTCCAACTGTAATGGATGTGAGAAATCTCAATAGTACAACAATAGTAGGGAGACACAGTGAGAACCACTGGTGACTAACGTGAGAGAGATGCTCAAGTGAAGAGATCGTAGGACTAGCGGGACATCAATAGGCAGACGCAGTGAGAACCACTGGTGACTGATGTTAGGGAGATTCTCAAGGAAAGAGAACTTAGTATAAGCTAAGTGACAGTAAGCAGATGTAGTGAGAACCACTGGTGATTGTCACAAAGTAGATCCCAAAAGGTGATAGCATAGTCCCCCCTAGAATAGAAGGGTTGTCCCTAGAGTATGACTAGTTTCAATCCATGTAAGTTGGTGTCTTGACGGGAACTGAAAGTATGCAGAAAGAAAATGCAAGAAGGAAAGTAACAAAGCAACAAAGAAAATGCATAAAGCCAAGTGGTGCTGTGATAGATATAGCATTGTGGAACAAGAGGTGCCTGTTTACCAGGTTTTCACCTTCTTGGTAGAAATTCTTTTTTTCTACCATGATGCCTGTTTGCCAAGTTTTCATTAATGACACCTTTTTCTCTTTTGCTCTTTTTTTTATATTTTTTCAATTTTTAATTTTTTTGTATTTTTGGAATATATAATTTGTTTGAGATGCATCAAAGCGCCTATCACTAGGCTTTCACTAAGATGATAAATTTTTTCAGGACATTTTCAGATTTTTAGAATTTTTTTAGGACTTTACTATATACATGAGGATACTAAAAATGTCTTAGCTGTAGAACCATTACAGATGAAGAGCGTTGATGGGATCCTTGAGTTGCTCCCCTTCAGTAGTAGAAATTTGATAGGTGCCAAACCCAAACACTGCAGTGACAACATACAGACCAAGCTAATTTGGTTCAAATTTTCCTTTCTGGATCCAATGTTGTTGATTCTTAGGGTTCTCCCTCAGAATGAGGTCACCTACTTGGAAATCCCTTGGTCTAACCTTCTTTTTATAGCTCTTGGATATCCTTTTCTGATATGCTCAAAGGTGATCAAACGCCACTTGCCAACATTCATCAAGTAGTTTTAGCTCTTGTAGCTGAGATATTCTGTTATCTTCATCAGTAATGAGGCCTTTCAGGGAGACTCATAGAGAAGGAATCTCAACCTCAATTGGTAACTCAACATCTGCTCCATAAACCAAAGCATAGGGTGTAGCCCCTATTGGTGTTCTTATGCTTGTCTTGTATGCCTAGAGAGCTAGATTGATTCGGAGATGCCAATCTCATCTAGATTTGTGCACTGTGTGATGTAGGATTTTAAGGATAGTCTTGTTGGATGCTTCCACCTATCCATTACCCTTAGGATAATAGATGGAAGACCAATGCTGAGTAATTTTGAACTTAGAGCATAGCTTTGTCAAATCCTTATTTTTTAATTTCCCCCCATTATTAGTGATTATTATTGAGGGTACACCATGCCTGTAGATGATGTAGTTGAGAATGAACATAGCTACTGATTTTCCATTGGCAACGGTGAGAGGGACTACCTCCACCCACTTGGTAAAATAGTCAGTAGCTGAGATGATGAACTTTGTCCATTTGAGGATGAGGGATAAATCTGACCCACCAAGTCAAAGGCCCATTGTTGAAATGGCCAGAAAGTAATGAAGGGAATGAGCTCCTTAGCTAGAGCATGAATCAGATTACCATGTAGTTTCTTTTTCCATATTTGGCCAATAGTAACCAGCTCTAATAAGTTTATGGGCCAATGTCAGGTTGTTAGAGTGAGACCCACAGAAGCCTTCATGCACCTCTAATAATGCACATTTGGACTCATTGGGTTCTAAACACCTAAGGAGGGTACCATCTAGACCACACCTATACAAGTCGTTAGCTATGATGACAAACCATGAAGCACTATGGATTAAGTGACATTTCTCATTCTAGGTATAAGTGTCTGGAACAATTTGGTCATGAAGCTAGGAAAAGATATGATGGTAGCAAGATGAGTCACGTCCAATGACAGAATAGATCATCCAGGAATTGAGGGAATCATAGGTTGGGTAGCATAATGTCTCCACTAGGAATTCATGTCAAAAATAATTTTTACACATCTGTAGCATGGAAGCAAGAGTAGCCATGGCATCTGCTGCTTTATTATCTGCCCTTGGAGCTTGTTGAAATGTGATGTGAGAAAAATACTTTTTGAGGTCATCAACCAACCGTTTATAAGGCACTAGCTTGCCATCCTTTATCTGATAGATATCATTTACTTGATTGATGACTAACTGTGAATCTCCAAGGACATTGAGTTCATCTACTCACCACTCAAGGGCGATCTTCATACCATTGATTAAGGCTTCATACTCAACAATGTTGTTTGTAAAAGGAAACAACATCTTATATACTTTTGGTAAAGAGTACCTTTGAGGTGTAATGAATAGTATCCCAGCACCTGACCCCTGTTGGGTAAATAAACCATCAAAAAACATAGTCCATGGTCAATGTGTGAGAAGTAATATGTACTCATCTAGGAATTCAATGTGCAATGGTTGATGATATACTAGAGATGCTTTTGCCAATTGATTTGTGATTCCTTTTCCCTTAATGGCCTTCCTTTCTACATACTAAATATCAAATTCACTAAGAAGCCTAACCCATTTAGCTAGTCTACCTGTGAGGGTAGCTTTACTAAGAAAATATTTTAGAGGATCAGTTTTTGCAATTAGGTGTGTAGTATGAGCTAGCATATAGTGTTGTAGTTTTTCTGAAGCAAATACCATTGCAAGGAAAGCCTTCTCTATAGTAGAATATTTTGTTTCATATGAGACCAGAGTTCTACTAATGTAATAGATAGCCTTCTTTATTGTGCTGATCTTCTTGAGCTAATAGGATACCCAATGATGTATCCATAGCAGAGATGTAAAGTATAAGTGGCTTCCCATGAATAGGAGGCATCAAGATTGGTGGGTTTGCAAGATACTGTTTGATTTGTGTGAACCCTTCATCACATTCTTTGTTCCATTGGTAAGTCACACCCTTGTAAAGTCTTGGTGAATGGTTGTGACTTGTCCGCCAGTTGTGAGATAAAATGCCAAATAGACTGTAGTTGGCCTTGAAGTCCTCTCATTTTTCTGATATTCTTTGGTGGCGACATTTCCATGATAGCTTGTACTTTCGCAGGATCCACTTCGATGCCTTTTGTAGAGATGATATAACCAAGCAATTTTCCATATGTTACGCCAAATGCACATTTCTTAGGATTGAGCCTCAAACTAAACTGTTCAATGCAATCTAGTATGGGACCTAGATCTGCAATATGTTTCTCTCAGTGCATGCTCTTAGCTAGAGTGTCATCAACATAATCTTCCATTGTTTTATGCATCATGTCATGAAATATAGTAGTGACAGCTCTCTGATATGTAGCACCAGCATTTTTGAGTACAAAGGGCATGACATTCCAATAGAAAGTGCCCCATTCACATGTGAAAGTAGTCTTCTCTTGGTCCTTTGTCATGACCTTTATCTGGTTGTAGCCAGAGAAACCATCCATTAGTGAGTACATTTCATACCCTGATGTCATATCTACAATCATATCAATATCGGGCAATGGAAAGTCATCCTTAGGACATTCCAGATTCAAGTCTTTGAAGTATGTGTAGACTTGAATAGATTTATCATGTTTTGATATTGGAACAATGTTAGAGATCCATTCTGCATATTCAATTACTCTGATAAATACTGCCTTAAGAAGTTTCTCCAATTCATCTTTGACAAGTAGAGCCACACGTGGATGCATTTTTTGAAGCTTTTGCTTGACGGGCTTGACACCTGGTGCAATAGACAAATGGTGCATGATTAGATTAGGGTCTAATCCTGGCATGTCTAAATATTTCCATGCAAAGTTTATCTTTTTTCTCTAGAAGAATGTAGTGAATTCCTCTCTTTCTGCCTTAGATAGTGATTGTGCCAAGTGAATGATCTGAGGTTTATCTTTTGTACCCTCATTGATTGGTTGAGTTGGTTCGATAAGCACATATGATCATTCCTAGAAATGACTTAGAAGTGCATCAAGTATCTCATCCTTAGGCACCTCAGAGAGGTTTTCACCCTTGGATACATCTTATATTTTGACTTTTTTAGGCTCTGATACTGCCACAATGTGGTTTTCACCATCAGAGTGCCTATTTTTTCTTCTTTTGATTTTGTGACTAAGATACTCGATATTAGCCTCTGTCATGTTGAAACTTTCTTCTCTAGTGGAGGACGTTACAAGTTCAACAGTGTGGAGGTAACAAGCAAGAGTGTAATCATTCTAGAATGTAAGGACTTCATCAGATGGGGAGGTAGATTTCCAGTCTATAAGCTCAGGATGGAAAAGTGAAAGAGAAGTGATGGGTTCAAGTGCATTCATAGTATAATCATTGAAAGCATGGACAAGCAAGTAGAGACCTAAAGCAATCTCATCCAGAGGTATAGTCAAATGCCTTTGATTCCTAGCGACTGTAGTAGATGACACATTAACATCTATGGAGTCAGACTTGTTTGACCTTAAACTAGACCCTTCACGTACTTTGAGAAGGTTTTCATATGTGTAAACTGTATCTGTATCTCTATTAGAGGTGGCATATGACAAGCTGTCAAACTCATACTCATCAGAGTTTGTTTCATCGTTGGATGCCATATCAAGAACATGGGTGAAATCAACCCTTTGTCCCCAGTTGGTATGAGTTCTACCTAGAACCTCTGCAATGGTCAAATGAACACCTTTTGACCAAGGTACCTCATTAGTGTTTGTAGCATCAACTACTTATTGTGTAGTTAGAAGTGACTGAGATTCTTGTTCAAACTATTCTTGATAGTGTGGGGGTATGTATAAATCACCTTGATGACTTGGATTTATAGTATGTATTTCTTTCCACTCCTCATAGGTTAATGGAGCAAGTGAAGTGGTGTCATCAGAATCACTGTCAGTTTCTAATGTACTGACACATGGTATAAAGTCATCTGGCTCAGTAAAGAATGCTGCCAGGTTGAGAGGAATAGGACAAGGAAAGCTATCCTCCTTAGAACTGTCTTCAGATTCTTTAGTTTTTGATGTTTCTTCAAGTATTAGGTGTTTATCTGCTCGAGGTACAAACTTGTTTATCCCCAGTTGAAATGTGAGTTTCTTGAAGCCTATACCTGTAGAGTCACGTGTTCTATGACCAATAGCTTCAAGTGGTGTGATTAATCCCTTATGATTTGCACCTATAGGACCATTTCCTTTGTAGCCTAATTATTACATAATAGATAGATCTTTGCCATACTGGTAAGGTTTTATGTCATAAGGGGGAGTGGTTTGTTCAGAAGTGTCTTCTCCTTTATAGATCCAAGCTTTGATAGCCTTGTTCTCAGCTTCTTCTTCTAATGGTACCATGGCTTGTACAAAAGTACCACCATACTTTGTTGGAGGAGGAATCGTAGAAGGTTTAGTGCTCTCAGAAGGTCTCCCAAAAGAATGTGGAGACAAAGGAAGAGATGTAACAGATAGCACAGGTTCAAATTGATATCCTCCCATGTCAATTTCTTTGAGTGTCAAACTTTTTTCCATTTCTTTTAATTTAGTCTCAAGGAGCTCAATAGATTCTCTGTTGGTAGGCACAAAGATGTCAGTAGATTTTGTGAGGGCATTGCAATCATAGCGTGTATTATCGGGTATAATCACTTTAGATCCTTGGAATGGGAACTTAATACACTAATGGTACATTGAAGGGATAGTCTACATTTCATGGAGCCATGTCCTGCCTAACAAAATATTGTATACCAAAGGAATGCCAAGCACTTGACAGGTAGCATCTTGTTCAACAGGGCCAACTCTGATTGGCAACACAACTAGCCCCTTAGATTTTCATTCTTCTTCATCATAGGCCATAATAGTAATATTTTTGTGGGCATCAATGCAGTCTTTGCCATAGCCTAAATCAGTAAGGAAACTAGCAGAGAAAATATTGAGGCCAACACCGTTATCTATGAGAACACGGCGAACACGCTTTGGACCAATCATGACTTCAATGTGCAGAGGGTTATTATGTGGGTGACTCAAAGAATGGTCATCTTCCTCAGAGAAAGACAAGTAATGGGAGGAGGTAAAGTTACCTACCATGGATTGCAACTGGTTAAGATCAAGATCTTTTGGGACATTTGCCTCGGTGAGGGCTTTGTCCAGGATTTCCCTGTGAGCAAGGAAGATTTTTAGCAGCTCAAAAATAGTGATCTGGGCATTAGTACATTGTAATTGATCAAGAATGTGTTAATTGGCAGCATTACATGAGGAACCCAATTTTGGATTCTTATTGGCAGAGCCAACATTAGCTTTGTCTGAATGTTGAGTTGATTTAAACATATAAGGCTTAGGGCCTTTGAGGATTATCGTATCGTGAGATCAAGTGACAATATTATTACTGACCTGAGGCTGTTCTTGTTTGGAAGACTGAGGCATAGACCCTCGCAAGATGAAAGGTGTTTTAGGCTTGGGAGTATCTTCCCTTACCTTGAGAATGATGACATTATAGTATTCAGTATCAACAGGTTCAACCATATTAATGACATTGTCGTTATTGGTGTATGTATAACTGACCTTGGCATCAGTATTTTTGGCTTTAGATGATTCACCTTTTCCATGAGGAGGAAATGGATCTTTGAAAGCTTGGTGATCATAGTTCTTATTGTGACCTCCCATAGCAATAACCTCACTATCAATGAGATCCTTTATTTTATGTCACAATTTAAGACAAGTAGTCATTTTATGATCTTTGTTTTGGTGAAAATCACAATAAGCAGATTCATTCCACCAAGAGGGTCTTGGTTGTAGATCATAAGGTAATGAATTATCCAGTGGAGTGAGTAAATGGTTGTCTAAAAGAGTTTTGTAAACTGCATCAAGATGTTCTCCTAAAGGAGTGAACTCACGCTTGGGTATAGGAGCCCAAGGTTTAGATCTAGAAAATCATGAAGTACTCAGTTTGGAATCTGCCGCAACCTGTTTAGTGGCTTTGGCTGCTTGCATTGTGGTAGTGAGATTAAAGGCAGACTTGGAAGGCTTGGGAGTCACATTGTCTACAACTCCATCATTCACAACATTTTGGTTCTTGTTGGGAAATTTGGGTTTATCTTTGCTTGAGGAGGAAGACGCTTGTTTATTTTCCTTGTGTAAGGTCAATTCTCCTTTCTTGATCATAAATGTCTCGATTCTCACAACTTGCTTAATCATGTCATCAAAGGTTAGAGGACCTTGCAACTATACTTGATATCCAAAGTTGGCGAGAAGATTGCTGAGAAAGATGTCCAACTTTTTGGATTCGGGTATCTTGCAAGAATATCATGTATAAAGTTATCTCCATCTCTGGAGAAATTCCAAGAAGGATTCCCTATGATTTTTTTTCAAGTTGCAAAGATCTCGAATATGAACCGGATGTTGGATGTTGTGAGAATAGTGTTGTAAAAATAAATTGGCAATTTCATCAAAAGTTTTGATGCCAGTTGGTAGTTTAGAGAACCATTCCATAGTTGACCCTCCCAAACTACATGGGAAGAGATGCATGAGATAGGTAGTATCATGTATAAAATCCATAGAGAGGGCACCAAACTCCCTCAAATGATCTTGGGGGTCAAATGTAACCAAGTATTTATCATAGTTGGGGAGTTCAACTCCTTTGGGAAAAGGAGGCATGCATAGACTCTTATCAAACGGGAATGGACAAATGCTTTCTAGTGTGAATTGAGTGGTAGGTTTGTCTTTTTCCTTCATGAGTTGAAGGAGTTTCTCTTGCATGCCTTGCATTTGCTTTTGCAAGTGGGAGTTTTCAGTTTCTTCCTCTTTCTCAACAAGTGTCTCTATCTTGTAATCAAAGGGGAGTTTAGCACCTTGGGTGGCTAATTTGAGAAGGTATTTCTCCTTCTCTTCTTTCATTATGAATTTCATCATTCTCATGAAATTTTTATTATTGCGAGCATCTAAGATATCCCCTTGGGTTATTTCCTTCTCTTCATCAGGGGAGGGTCTTGAAAAGTGTATTTACCCCTGGTTTTAGAGAGATCATCTCTGCTATGTTCACCTGATTGGTCATAATCTGCCATCTTGCTAGAATGCAAGTGTTCAAAGTGTAAAGACTTAGTATGAGAAAGTTGAGTGTTTTCAAAATTTGGTTCCTCTTGGAACAAAGGATTTTGAACCTGACTAAAATCCACTGGAAATGACCGTTTGATGTAAGGTCTAAGTACCGAAGAAGGAGATCAAGATGACTCCTCACTGGATGTAGCCAGCAATGGTGTGGAAAGCACAGATTCATCTTGATTGATTGAAAGGAATGTTCTGCCACTACGAGTTGTAACAGTCATAGACAAAGATTGTACAAGGGATGTGAACTAGGACCAAACTTGAAATTGTCTCAAAGTAACTGCACAGAAAGTGCCAAAGGGTGAAGTATCCTTTGTCCAAATCATCGAAGATGAGGCTAGAACAGCCAAGAGATGACTATTGCAACATAGGGCATGATGACACAGTAGAAAGAGACCAAAAGATATGAGACGAAACTAGTTTAAGAAGGAATCATGTAATCCTCAACCTAAGAAACCAAGTTTTTGACTATGTGAAGATAGAAAGTAGATAAATAGACCCAGATTAGAGACCATATTTGACAGAAGTATGCTTGACTGACGGGAATTAGCTCACTTTTTTGAAAAAAATATTTACTCGCGTGCAGAAGTGCATTCTCACGCGAAGATTCTCAAAGACACGCGTGAAACTATGCAGTCCCGCGTGAAGAATGATGCCAGACTGGTGAAAAAAAATGTGAATAGAATGATATAAATATTGTGAAATATTGGATGATGGTTGCTAGCATGTCACACCAAGATTCTTAGATAATGATGCAAATTTTGGCAGAATGTCACGTGAAACAATGCAATTTTGACAAATGAAAGTCTACAAAATTAGATAATTAAGACTAGATTGTGTTTCCCGAGATAAAATCATATTGTTTTCTGACAGATAGTTTGAGTTACAGATTGTTTTGGACATGTTCAAGTTTGACAGTTTGTGCATTTTGATGATAGTTTCGATTGTTCAAATGATACACCCACGCAAAACACATTAAATAGAATGTTTGTAGTACCAAAACAAAAACATCACAATCCTAGGATAGCCAGGATAGTATCTGTTGAATCCCCACTTGAACTAAAGTTCAGCTATGCCTACTCTTAGTGGACAACTTAGAAGCTTGGAGGCATGGGCTTCTCCTTATATGTGCACTCACTTCTCTGGTACACCAAGCTTCGAACCCCAAAGGAATTGCTTCCCAAAGGGATGTTGTCTCTACTAAGAGTTGTAAGAGTGTGGGGCATCTTAGTCGGTCTCTGAACTTCTGTGCCAATAGATAGAGGGTTTTTGGAAACTAGAACAATAGTTTTTAGTAAGGACATCCATTTAGGTGGTTGTGATCAAGTCATTTTCCCAATTAAGGGGGCTCTCCCAATCCTTTCAAAGCAAGGCTTTCACCTTAACAATGTCAGGACTTTAACGCACCACTAGGGTACTAGAGGAGATTTTGGTTGCCACAATGAATTCACACTTGTCTATTGTGACATTAATCACAATAGAATTTTTTGTATACCGGTTTAGAAGGGTTGGATTTAGCCTGTTACCGGTTGTGCATCCACTCTCACCGGCTCTGCTAAAGCTCTTGGGAGGTAGCCACTCTAGAAGAATCACATGAATTTCTATTACACCCAAGATCCATAAAGGCGAGGGGAGAGGATGCATTCATGTATTTATTGAAATTACAATCTAGAAAACACTTCAATCATACAAGACAATGATTCATTTTAAGCACCAACTGAAGAGAAACATGAGCAAGAATCAGATTTTGAGGCCACTGAATCTGATACACCTGCACCTCTTGCCAAGAAACTGAGAACCATAGTGGATCAGAGGAAAATAACTCAAACTATAAAAGCTACTACACTGCTCAAGAAAGGTCAAGTGAGGACCTATAAGAGGAAGCAACAAACAAAAAAGAAAACTGTGAAACAAACACCTACCAAAAGGAGGAAAAGACTGGTCAGGACCAAAGCTAACTTAGAAGATTCAAAAGAAGATGAGCCTAATGTAGAGAAGAAAATCTCATCCCCTAGAATAATGGATGAAATTTCCAATTCAATTGCAACAACTGGTACAATGACTGATGGTAAAATCAGACAGTGGGCAAAGTTGGAGCCAGAGGACCAACACAAAATACAAGATGCAATAATCAAGGCAATGGTAAAGTTCAAATATGTACTAGTAGAATTTGTAGGCAAAATACCCAAAGAACTGGGTGACATAATTTCACAACAATGGTCATATGTTTTACACATAGAAAAGGAAGCAAGGGAGAGAATACTTGTCACACTCATGCCTCCTGAAGTAAATTTTTAGCAAAGATAAGAGATTACAAAGCGCTAGAGGATAAATTTATAGAGCTAGATAGCATGACTAAGGTCAAATGGAGACAAATCCTAGATCTACCTATAGAGTCAACAAGTTGTGAGAATCAATTACTTCTCATCAACACACCTTATGTAGAGGAGTGGAAAGATAAGGCAAGTCCTAAGAACATTACTTTGGATAATGTAGATAATGTTGAGCCAATTGACTTAGACAAAGTCATGGATGATCTTTACATTCAAGACATCACTCATTATGATTCAAATAAAGATCCACAGAAAGAAGATGATGTCATTTTCATATCTCTTAAGGATCAAACCAAGCAACAAGAATTGGAGACAAAAAGAAATAATGACATGGATGTTGCTGATGAAATATGGCTAGACACTTCAATTATTGACATCATGGGTCTGGACCTTGCAAATCAAATACAAAAAGATGAAGATGTCATAGCTCAATAGGATCAAACTGATGAGCAGGACACACTTCTAGATGCAGCAGAAGTGGGCACATAGAATAACATGCCAGTATTGATGAAGGCCATAAATTTTCTTGAAGGCAATGAAGAGTCTACAGTAGATACAAGCATACCCAAACACAAGGGTGATGGAGAGACAAAGGATACCACAGATGAACCAAAAGATACAACTGCAGATCAAGCTACAATCGATGATCAGCAAGACAAGTTTACTGATTAAAATAAAGAAGAACAACAAGAAGTAGAGGATAAGCAGAAGGAAAAGAGTGAAGAAGCAAAGACAGATGAACAAGAGAATAAAATAATAGAGAAATCTATAGAAACACCCAATGTTGATGGAGATACATCTTCACCAAACTGACAGGTGAACCCCAAACAGAAAACACAAGAAGCTTCATCTACAAAGCCTTCACCGAGCACCTCTGAGAAGACAAATGAACTTGCAATGGTAGTTCATACATTTTCCTCTACCCAAATCTCAAGGTAGAAGAAGAGAAAGAATAAGAATCCAGTCACTCTAGATGAAATTATTGAGAGTCCAGTATGTGATCCTAGAACATTGGATCCTACTGAGTTAACAAAGTATGCAAGACTTTGTGAAAGGAAAGCCATGCAGGATAAGTTGGGAAAAGCCACCAAGGAAGCAAAGGTACTTGAAGTTGCACGAGGAATCCTTTAGCAAATTGTATCTGATATAGATTTTGATCAAAAGGCCCCCATGCTTGATCAATTAGTGGTTCTCACTGATGCAATCACATCCAAAACATATATGCTAAGAAGGCTATGGAGGCTAGACTTGAAAAGAAGTATAAATTCAAGTTAACAGAGAAGATAAGCCAAGAAGTGGCACTACAAAAGGTGAAGCTTTCTGAACTGGTTAGCATAGTAGACCCAATAATTTCAAAAGTAATAGCCTTGATTTAGAAATTATGCACATTAGATCAATTCACAAGGGAGTATACTGACAAGATAGAACAGATAGATGTTGATCTTTAAAAAATTGCACAAGGTCTCACAAATAGTGAAGAGGAAATCAAATTGCACAATGAACAACTCAAGCAAGCTCGAAAGCTGAGACAAGATATAAAAATTGCACAAAGCAAGTTTAGAGATGAGGTGAATGAGCTTCAAGCTCAACTCTTACCTACTCTTACATAATTGAAACAACATATAAGAGAGGCAAGAACACTTATTGCCACCCCAGAAATGTCTATCCTAGACAATATTTATGATATGCATGACTGAATAGAGCTAGAGCACATGGCATTATAACTCCTCAAAGAAAAATGGGAGAAAATGATCGAAGATATCAAGAACACCCACTCCAACATTCTTGACACATTGTAAGTTACACATTTTTGTCATATTTTTGACAACTTATAAGTTGTACATGTTATACCCTGCATACCCGTCCCTATATTTTGTGTGCAAAATGTTGGGTCCCCTTTTTTTGCTTTGGCTCTTGCCTTGTTTTCCTTGTTCTTCTCTTGTTTCTTCTCTGGGTTTTCCTTCCTGTGAGGTTTTTTTTTTGTTGTTTCTGTCTTCCATGTCTCTAGGACTCGGTCCCGGAGTTGGTTGTTTCTTTTCTAGAGCTGGATTTCAGACTTTGAGATTCTCTTCCACGATGTCTTCTTCTCATAAGGAGGCATGGTAGCACGGAATCCCCAGGCCTGGAGTCTGGAGGTTTTCTTGTTCTGGAGTTTGTGGGTAAAAGGTAACTTGCTTTTTACCTTGGTATAAATAGAATTTATTGGCCACTTTTACAGTTACTATGATTAAACACTTGTGCTCAGAGTGATTAAACAGTGATTAAACAATGATTAAACTATGATTACCATGTGCTTAGTGTGCTGTTATCCATTACTTTGAGGTGCTTGTTCATGGTCATTTGGAGGTAGATCTTGTTACAGAGGTGCTCCTGGTGTTCTCTTCCCCCACCCTTTTGCGGATTTCCAGGTAGGTTCTCTGGTTCTTTGTCATTTTCGCATTTTTCTTGTTGTTTTTAATTTTGTTCTCTAGTTCTATTTTCATTTTACTTCATTTTGCTTTCGTCTTGTTGGTTTTGGTTTTTTATTCTTCCTCCCATTGGTGGGTTGGCACTGCCAGAGGGTTTTCCTCCCTTTGCGTAGTTGTAGATTAATGTAAATAATGTATAGTACCTTGGGATAGTTTGTGTGTCCCTATAAATATTTGTAAATAATATATATTTTGTGTATATCTATTTCAGCCCTTGGCCCTCTACATTTTTGTGCATGTATATATTATGTATATCCTTTTGAGCTCACAAGTCCCTTGCACTCTGTCCTAGATTTTTTCCCCACGAGACCGAGCTCGTTGAGATGGAGTCGCCATGGTTTGAACTTGGCACCTTGCTGGTTTGAGCCATGGCAACTTTCTCTCTCCTCTGTCTCATCACATTGATGGCAGGATTAATTTCCCATGAGTGAGCATTCAAATATGTCCTATCTGGCATTCATTTTTCTCTATGTCACCACTTGTATTAATTAATGCCTTTACGGTGCCTGCCATGTGATTACATACCAACATATGTCAGTCAAATTAGGTTTCCCATCAATCACATCAGCATGACAACAACCATTTTGTCTGGACTTTGGGCCTCTACTACCCCCTATCTTGTATTTCCTCTTGTCAATAGATCCAGACACCCCAGGATTTAACTCACGATTATTTCAAGTATTCTAGGACTATTTTGATGAACGTAAAATTTGTTGGACAGGTACATCAGGGTGGTGATGTTCTGAAACTTTAGTGTTGTTTATGTATGTATCATGTTCTAATGGTTTTCTGGTCTTGCATGTTGCAGATAGGTTGATTGAAGATGTCTGACACTATTGCCCCTCCTGATAGTCCAGAATTACATACCACTTCCACCCGAGCAGCTACGAAGTCCAAAATGGAAAGAATGTTAGAAAAGCTATGTTTAACCTCCAAATATCCAAAGGAGGGAGCTATTGCGGGGTCCATGATGGACTCCAAAGTCTAGGAAATAATAGATACAGACCCCAGAACTTGGGCCAAATTGCAAGGTCTGATCCAGACCATTTACAGGTTAAAGGCTGAAGGAGACAGAATGGCCACTTTCTTGGCCACCTTTGGCATCATAAAGGATACAAACATTCCATGTTTGGTGTAGGCACCAGAATTGATAAAGCAGTTGGAAATACTATACAATGCACCTACTCACATAGTTCTACTTTCAGATCCCTGACCGCTATAATACCCTGCCATAATCGTCACCTTGGATGCTCCAACTTTCGCTTCTAGGTTGGGGATTCCTCAATTCAAAGGATCCATTGTCATCACCCGGGTCGACTCACTAAAGGAATTCAGCAAGGTCGAAGGCATTTCCTGGCAACACCTCAACAGTCAGTGGCTGAAGTCTCCAAAGCGAGACCACAAAAGAATGAAGTTAGAAATTCCCTACGGGGATTTTAAAGAGTCCATCCAGGTGGGTATAATATTTTTATGGAGGGTTTTTGGATGGCCCCACACCCAAGAATTCTCAGTGTGGATGTACTATTTTCTATACTACATCACTACCCACAATCAAACCTTCAACTGGGCAGCTATTATAGCTAATCACGTAGATACGTAAATGAGGACGGTTGTCCAGAATTCCTAATTTTACATGACATTATATGTGTTGTGGGAATTAGCACAACAAAGGGTGACTTTTCTAGGTTTGAGAACAATTGGGGAAATTGGGAATGGGCCAAGGTAGGTCACATCATGGGATCACTATCCCCAGTTGTAGTGGGAGCTCAATTTCCTAAAAATTTTCTGGGTAAATGACGCGTTCATTTACCACAATATCTTAACCCTTATCTAGGATTTTGAGTATAGATTATTATAGGCGGCGATGACCCTGGTCAGCTCCTACAACCAGTATTTTATTTAGTTCTGGCATCACACCTACATTAGGGTGACTGGCTTCAATGGGAAGCCCTATCTTCTTCCCCGGTATTGCAGGGACAAGATTGTTCTTTTAGAGTTTTGTAGGCAGATCCTGGATCTATACACCTTCTTCACTTTGAAGAAGATCATCCACGTTCCATTCCCATTCTCTTGTGGGCATTATACATGTAGCCTTACCATGGAAAAAGAGGCAGAGAATGAATTGAAAAGTTTGGGGCTGGTGGAATTTCACCATGCCTGAAAAAATTATGATCCCCAAGACAAGATTGTCATAGCACTACCTCGGGCGTCCAAACCGCATGAAAAGGATATTGAAGACTTCTAGGTGAACTGCCAGGACAATTTTGATCTCTGGGCCCAACAAAATACAGGGATGAGCAAAGGGCTCATGAAAACACTAGACCTTTAGACCTTCTTGAAGAGATTTAAAGATGGCAGGCCGCTGGAAGATCCAGCATACAAAGGACAAGGGCTGGATAAATAGGATCTTCCTCTGGTGGATTAGTCCATCTCAGAGGACCTAACAATTGAAGGGTATGGCACCCCATTTTGGAGGCAAGTCACCAGTACTTTGCCTGAGTGTGTCCCAAAAGCACCCAGAAGAAATAAAGAGTCAAGAAGACCACTCCCTCTTCAGTCAGCGCCTGATCTTCTTCATCTTCCATGGCCGTTGAAGCAAGAACAAGTAGAGGGAAAGAAAAAGAGGGTGCGCTGATTCCCAAGGCACATCCCCAAATCCCCACCCTTCTGATGGCTCAACTGCATCAATAAATAGAGTTAGCAAAGATTGTTGGAAAGTTGAAATCCTTGAGGAAGCATGACTTATTTTGTGTTGGCAATCATGGCAGCAAAGTCATACTAAGTTTCTGTCAAAGATAACTTAGAAGATAAAATGACTATGTACAAAAAATAGGACAGACAGAGAGATACAGAGATCAACACATCAACGCATGTGTTAGAGATCACACCAGAACATGCGTGCTTAGATATATACTCTATGGTGTATATACATGCTAGATCCAAATGCACTGAGTATGAAACATCAGTACAGAAAAGTTACAGACAGATTAGTAGACTTGCAGTCCAGGAAATAGAGCATGGAAGCCGACTATAGTTTTGATCAGCGTGTATGATTTTATAATGTAATGGATAGAACCTTTAGTTATAAGTTTTTAATAATGTAATTAATTTTATAGTAAACACACTTGGGCTGACTTTTTTGGAAGCGTTATGTATTTTTGTTTTAGGGCTAACTAATGATTTGTTTTGGGTTGCACCTATTTGGATTTGAAGATATAAGTATGTAATGTAAAGATATGTTACAAGCGTTGATTATTGTGTAAGAAGAAGTTACAGAGGGATAGTATAATGAAGTTAGAAGATGATATAGCTCTTTGAAGGAGTAAGAGCATCCACACATACACGAAACTAATCAGACAATAGTGTCACTACAGTAGTTCATTTTTTATATTGTGCATATCAACATTCAGAGGGTTGTAGCCTTCATATTATTTGGGCAGTGAGCCTAGGAAGTGAACCATACACCCCTAACAAGGTTTTATAAAAGACTCCTAACAGGTTCCAACCTTTAACTAGGTCATTGTACTCAAATTATAAAGACTGCTTCTAACAGGGCAAAGGAACTTTAACAGGTTCATTATACCTAGTACAATATTTTTGTGGGTACTAATCCCCACCGGAGTTTTCCTCTGATCAAGGTTCTCTGTAATCATATCATGTGTTATGTTTTCTTGTGTTATGTTTCTTTGGATGCACATTTGATATATGTTTAATTGGCTGAAATATAATTAATTGATAAACACTAATTCCCCCCCCCCCTCAGTGTTTCTAACAATTGGTATCAGAGCTCTGGTCCTCTGAAAGAAATTTTAACCACTTGAGGAGATCATGGACTCAGCTGAAGCAAAACATTTGAAAAAGAATCTTGAAGTAGCTCTTGAAGATCTCTACAAATTTGAGAAGGAGAATGAAGAACTAAGATTGAAAAATGATGGCTCTCAAATACTTATTAAAAGGCTAAGAAAAGATCAAAAAGATTGTTCTACAAGTGATCTAGGACAAATGGCCAAAAATATTAATGAAGAGAATAAATATCTAAAGGATAAACTTGAATATCTGGAGGAACACCTTATAGATAGCCAGAACACCATTGAAGACAAGATCAAAGAAAGCAAACAATTGGAAGATGAACTTTTGCAGGCAAACATGAAAGTCTTGGAATTGGAAAACATGAAGAAGAAGTTGGAATTTAAATTAACAGAAGCAAAGGATAAGATTGATAAAATCCACACAAGTTCTGATTTGATTCAATCCTAGCTCAATGCGGAAATAAAAAAAGGGAACACTTCTGGTCTTGGATTCAGTACAACACAAGATGAAATCAAATCATCACAAGAGAAAGAAAAATCACTTGAAGCATCTTCAAAAGCTAAGAAAGTTGAAGATAGTCTAGAGGTTATATCTGAACTACCTAAAAGAGAAATCAAGCAAGTTAACAGAACTTGTTATGCATGCAATAAACATGGGCATTTGGAAAGAGATTGCAAAGAGGTAAGACCTTTTAAAGGATATTGTTACTCCTGTAACAAGTTTGGTCATAGGGCTATACATTGCAGAACAAGTCATAAGAATCAACATCAGTAGAATCACAGAAGTATGAATCAAAACAATCAAAGAAATCAACTCTTAAGAAATTTGTAGAACATTACATGTCAAATATGTAACTACAATGGACACACATCAAAGAAATACATCATGATGAACAAAAACATCAGACCTCCTATCATTTGTCACACATGTGGAAAGGCTGGACATATCAAAAGGTTTTGCAGATCCAAAACTCAGAAACAAGAGGATCCCAAAAAATCTCTATTTGAAGAGAAAGGAGAAGTCAATTTTGTCTCAGCAAATGAAGATTCAAGCAAAATATGGTTTGAAGTTAAGAAGGAAAATAATGTTGACAAAGTAGTTGATGCATCCACAGTGGACACACCCTCTACTTCTGCTTGAATAGACCTTCTTGGTCTTAGGGGGAGCTATTCTAGCTTAGAACCCCTGCATTGGTGGTGTACTCACTTCAGAGTATGCACCTTTGGATTCATGGTTAAAAGATCAGATTACAGATATATGCATTTATGCATTATCTAAATTGCATCGGGATCAAATTTTGAAAATCTCTATGTATGGTTGCAAGCATTAAATGCAGCAGATCGTATAAAAAGAATTTTTTAGTCAATCATTTTCACAATTAAAATCAAGAGAACATAAATTAAAGAGCATTAGAGCACTAAGACATCAAAGCACGAAGGCATAAACAGTCTGGCAGTTGGAACGAACAAATAATCAGTTTGAAGCAGAGCCCTAGCCGTCGCGTTATTTTAGAATTTCGTGGAAACCCTACATAAGCAAACAACAAGTAAGTATGGTGACCCCAGTTGTGTTTGATGTAGTAGAGAGGAAGAGGTTCATATTTAAGAAGCACCCATTTAAATCCATACTGGATGATGTGGAAGGGGCTTTCTCCAAAACCCCGCTTGGCATTGTTCACGTGGAAGATATCTGTGCGTACTTTTATTGTAAAAAGGAATCATTAGGAGATGATAATATAGCTTCTCACATGGCATCAATGCTAAATAAGGATTTCACATTCAAAGATGAGTTCGTGCACCTACAAGATAACCCTATTATTGAGTATTCAAATGTGCATGAGTTTGAAGAACTAGAATGGGTGAAAATTTTGTTAAGCAGAATTCATGATGATCTTTTCTAGATTGGAGATGTCCCGGTTTGAATCACTACTAAACTAATCCATCAGTTAACCAAACTTCCAATGACTAGACCTATGCTTCCCACTGGCAAGGATGTCAAGAAATAAATTGAGAAAGTTTGTTTGTCTAGGAGTGATAGGTGTGGAATGATAGTTGACCCTATCAAAGAAGTCAACATTAAACTCATGACTATGATACTTGGATACAAGTTTCACCATGCAAGCAGGTTGAATAGTGTCTTTACAGCAACAGTTCTTGTAGCTATCAGAATAGGGAAGGACAACACCCAATACAACCTATGTGAGATCTTGCACGGTCAATTGATTGACAATATCATAATCATCAAGCATGACAGGAGCAAAACATTCAGGTTTGGATCTCTGATCATCTATTTGTATCACCATATAGTTGGAAAGGTTGCAAACCTTTATCTAGACAAAGGAAAACCTAAAATGACTCAGATATCTCTTAAAACCATAGTAGAAAGTAGTGGAAGAGATAAAATGGATATGTACATAAAGATATTTAGGGTAAAAATGCAGAGCAAGTTCAGACTATCTGAGAAGATAGTTGAAAAATATAGGGATACTATATGCTTTATGGTAGAGATAGATTGCACATGCATGGAGGCTGTTGAGCCTAGAACTAAGTGGATTCATCCACTAGGGTATGAAGTAGAAGACCATGTGTTAGAAGGATATGCACAGGTCTTATTGT
>MU224784.1:1662264-1702992 GCA_018584345.1 Thuja plicata | reverse complement strand
TCCTGAGGAAGCATGACTTATTTTGTGTTGTCAATCATGGCAACAAATTCATACTAAGTTTCTATCAAAGATAACTTAGAAGATAAAATGACTAAGTACAGAAAATAGGACAGACAAAGAGATACAGAGATCAGCACATCAGCGCACATGTTAGAGATCACACGAGAACATGTGTGCTTAGATATATAATATATGGTGTATATACATGCTAGATCCAAACACGTTGAGTATGAAACATCAATATGGAAAAGTTACAAATAGATTAGTAGACCTGCAGTCCAGGAAATAGAGCATGGAAGTCGACTACAGTTTTGATCAACATGTATGATTTTATAATGTAATGGCTAAGAACCTTTAGTTATAAGTTTGTAATAATGTAATTAATGTTATAGTAAACACAGTTGGGCTGACTTGTTTGGAAGCATTATGTATTTTTTTTTAGGGCCGACTAATGATTTGTTTTGGGTCGGGCCTATTCAGATTTGAAGATATAAGTATATAATGTAAAGATATGTTACAAGCATTGATTATTGTGTAAGAAGAAGTTACAAAGGGATAGTATAATGAATTTAGAAGATGATATAGCTCTTTGAAGGAGTAAGAGCATCCATGCATACATAGAACTGATTAGACAACGGGTGTCACTACATAAGTTCATTTTTGATATAGTGCATATCAACATTCAGAGGGTTGTAGCCTTCATATTATTTGGGCAGTGAGCCTTACACCCCTAACAAGGTTTTGTAAAAGACTCCTAATAGGGTCCAACCTTTAACTAGGTCATTGTACTCAAATTGTAAAGACTACTTCTAACAGGGCAAAGGAACTTTAACAGGTTCATTATACCTAGTACAATATTTTGTGGGTACTAATCCCACACTAGAGTTTTCCTCTGATCAAGGTTCTCCGTAATCATATCATGTGTTATGTGTTCTTGTGTTATGTTTCTTTGGATGCACATTTGATATATGTTTAATTGGCTAAAATATAATTAATTGATAAACACTGAGTCACCCCCCCTCTCAGTGTTTCTAACAAAGCTGACCAGCCAACAGCTAAGAAAGAGGAAGAAGGTGACACCTACACCCATTGTAGCCATCACCCCTGGCATGCCAGAGATACCCCTAGTAGATGTAAGTTCAAACTTTCCCAAACTAGAAGATATTTTGGACTCCTCGCCCCCGTGAGACAATTTTGATGACACCTTCTCCATGGAGGAGCTCTTGGAGATTCAACAAGGCATAGGTCATGCGGTGGAATAAATCATAGCTCAGGACAAAGAAGAGGCTCATGTGGAAAAAGAAATCCCCAAAGAGAAAGATACATCAGAGCAAGAGGCTCAGGAAGAAGTGCCAATAGAACCTAAGAAAGAGAGAGTACCAATCCAAGAGACCAAAGATGCACCAAGGAAACACATAGGTGAGAAACCAATGGTCAGGGAACCTAGATCCACAGGAACAACCGTACCCCCGACTGTCATGCTCCAAGTACCTTTGGTAACTCTGGGTGATCAAGTGCCCCAGAGCACTTTTGGTGAGGTAGTAACGGTGGCCACCTTGCTAAATTTTGGCCAGGGACCTCACCCACCTCTGGAGGATGTTCTGGTGGAGGAGAATACTCCAATAGATGAAGCCAATGTGGCCTAGGAGAAGTAGCAGAAAATGGACAAGGAAGTCTCAGATAAATAAAATGAAGAAATAGCTGGCACCAGGAGGGACGAAGTCCCTAAAAATACATAAGAGATTGAGGCTAAAGAGAAGGCTTCAGATAGTGCAACAAAAGATGCCAGTACGACAGAAAACATTGAAGGTTCTGAAGAACAAGAAATAGGAAAGGAACAAGAATAGGAGGAACCAGAATAAGAGCGATAAAAAGAGCCCAAAGATAATGTACATTTTGAGAATGTGCCACTAGATTTCGAAGGGAATCCTGATGAATAGGTATTGACAGCAAAGCCACCTCAGCCACCCCAATGGCTGGTGGAATCCAAGAATAGGAAAGCCCTGCCAGCAGCCACAAGGGGTCCACTCTTGTTGGCTGAAATGATGGCCAGGAATACAGAGGCTAAGAAGCCCAAGAAAGTGTGGGTAGTCCATACTCTCCAGACTGGTCCCACTAATATTACTATTGCGACCATCGCAACACCCCCTCTTGATGCAGATGTAGAAATCCCAAAGACTATAGCATAACAGAAGTAGCATTGGGGAAGAGGGATAAGAGAGGAAAGTTGGACTTGCTAAAAGAAGCCACCAAGGTAATAGAGGCCATATACCTCAAACAGGGCCAGAAGCTGTAAGAAGAAAGAGAAACAAATTCCAATCTCCTCGCACTTCTAGCAGAAACTAACATAGCTTTTGGCTGAAGTCCACCCTAGAACCCCTTCCTCCAGATTACCGCTTACAGAGGGTGATGTGAACTCTCTACGGATCATGAAAAGAAAGGCACAAGCTGTGGATGGGTGGGCTGCTGATAAAGTGACCGCAATGAGATAATTTTTGGTGGCGTCCCTCTCAGACCTTTACAGGTCAGTTCTCTCCTTAACCAGGCACAGGGCTCCGCTATTATATGGGAGCAAGATCTAGCCAAGTATGAAAAATGAAAGGCCAGGTTAGAAGAGATCCACAACATTAGCGAAGAAGTCACCATAGAGTCCAAAATTTTTGGAGACAAATCATACGATTCCCTCCAGGACCAATCCTCCAGACTTGTCCTCAAGGTTGAGGTGTGCAAGGAACTAGTTAAGGCCTTGAAAGAGAAGGTGACAATAGCCCAATATCCCTTGCACTTATTTGAAACATTCATGGTTGGGGTATCAGAAGTTGATCCCTTCACCACCAGCTTATGTACCCCAAAGGACTATATCCTCAAAAAGTTCAATGAGTGAATGGAGTCCTGATATCTACCTGCCAGAGATTTTGATGAGGGTAGGCTATCTAGATTGTCTCAAATAATGATCTGATCACATGATGCCATCAACATTGTGGATGAGTTCCAGAATAGGGCCAAAGATGTTGAGGAAGCAGTGGAGGTTGTTCGCAGCCGATGGGATTGCATCAAAGATGTAGATGAAGAAAGCATAGGCCAACTAATTGAAGCTTGGGAAAAATCATAAGGAGCAATAAAGCCCTCTGAATTCTGGAGATGTTCTATTGAAGATGTGTTTTTGTATTCATTCATTCTTTCAGAACACAAGTTCCCGGATCCCAACATTTCAAATCCTTCATTTTTGTATTCTTAGAGTGACTCGTGTCCTAGTTCCCAAGGCTGACCAGTCACTTTCAAGATAGTTAATAAAGGTTTTCAGAGAGTGGGTAATCGCAACAAGGTATGTCAGGTCAACAAGAGGAGATAGGGTGCCGCTTTCCCATTTATGAGGCATATAGCCTTGATCCCCAGGGGATCAGATATCTTCTCTCTCTTCTTGAGGTTGATTCTTCCACTCTGCTTTTCTTGTCTATTCTTCTGACATGTCAAACCTTCTCTATCTTGAGGTATTTTGTAACGTGGTGCAGGTAGTACCAGCCACTAAATATAATATTATATTGTAAAGTGTAAAGTAAGTTAGGTTTAGGTTTAGGTCAAGTGATGTGTATAAATGCTAAGTCTGACCTTATTCCAAGGGTTGGAAAAATTGATGATTTAGTAGTCCATAGTTAATAGCAATCTGGTTCTTAGTTGTAGGGCTGAATGCTCCATAGTTTTAAGCTTGTAGTAGTTAAATGCTCCCTTGGAGCTGCCATTGTACCATGTACCAGTGCTTGCTGGAAAATATGTTAATGAAGAAGGAAGAGTTCTCTCGATGATGTTGTTAGCATTTTTTCTTCTAGGTTAATGGTATTTTATGCTTTGTGTTCTTCATGTCCTTTACTCTGATACTTAAGGTAGATTAACGACCTCCTTTCCTTTGCTATTGATAAAATATGAACTAATGGTTGTATATTTCTTTGGTATTTAGTGTAGTGTGTTAGAGCATTGTTGATGTCTTGAATGTTTATTATAAATATAGGTAGATGAAATCTT
The DNA here is from genome assembly GCA_018584345.1 of Thuja plicata. Lineage (NCBI taxonomy): Eukaryota > Viridiplantae > Streptophyta > Pinopsida > Cupressales > Cupressaceae > Thuja > Thuja plicata. The sequence goes on along the minus strand of MU224784.1, from coordinate 1,698,972 downwards.
TCTAACTTTGCAATATCTTTTGAAGTTTATTTGTTAAATGAATGCGCGCTTGCAGGAAACCCCACTTACTTGAATCCCCGGAGAAGACGAGTTGAAAATAACCAGTTATCCCCCTCAAAAAAAATAGTCACATCTCCCAACTGATCCCCGCACTGTCGAGACCTGACTCACACATGCTTGGAGGCTTGGGGAATCTCATTTCCCCAAACAACCTTTAGAAGCAAAGTTGGCCGGTACCCAGGTACCCGGTGACAACTTACCTCTATTGGCAGACCCGATCACAAAGTCCCATCAACAAAAATTGACACTAGAAGGAGGCCATGAACTCATCCCCCTCTGAGGATTTAGATTTTACACCACCTGAGGGTTCCCCAAGCCATAGTTTTAGGAGTCAATCCTTCAGTGGGATTGGATCATTCTCACCCACGAGATTCGAAAGAGTCCTTAGATTAGCTCCCAACCCTAGAAGGTTTGATTAACTCGAGCCTCCTGCTCGAAAGAAATAGACCCTGAAAGCCAAATTAGCCATGATTGTCTGGGGATCTAGCATACCATAGAACACTCAAGTCCCCAAGATGATCCTAGGTATTAACACTCAATCTAGTCAAAATCCAATGCCCCCAATGGCTGCATATTTTGGAAATACCAGGTCCCTAATGGGAAATTTTTTGGGTGCAACCAATGATTTACCTTTGCACCCAGAAAATATTTTCCCCCGATATGAGCACTTACGCTCATGAACCACAGAAGAGCATCTACAGGAATACAAAGATGCCATGAACCGACACTGGATCTAACATCAAGATGTTGTGACCCAGATGTTCCCTCTGTCCCTAGGATAGAATAAACTGGATTAGTACATTAATATTCCTGCCAACTCCATCAATAGTTGGCAAGACATGGAGGATTCCTTCTTGGCTACCTTCTATATACACATGGACCTAGTGTGGTCCCATAGCCAGTTCATTTCTATCAGGAAGGAACCAAATGAGCCTCTTGTAGCATTCAACCATCAGTTCTAATGCTCCTTGAAGCGGTGCATGGGTCTCTTCATCCCATCCATGGAGGTAACTATTAAAACATATCTCAACATAATGGACCCCTTTTTTTCCACCTTTCTCTAGAGAGCCACCCTCCCCGATGACTGGTACTCCTATGATGGCCATGAATCCCTTGCCACCGCGAATAGACCAGCAGGCCCGGTACATTTATCCACCTCAAACCTAGACAACACCGGGTCTAGAATATTTTCCCTAGAACTAGCTGCAACAAATGCAACCACCATAGACACAACCACTTGGAGTGCCTTTTTTCTAGTTGTCCATGGCCAGAGGATTGTTTCCCTCGACTCTAGTGAATATTGATGCCTTCCCAGGAAACCAACAACAACAACCATCACACTGTGACACAAACACCCAGTTGACCGCCGAGGTTGAATTCCCCTGGCAGATGTTGTCCATGCTAACTATGTACATGGGTCAAGTGAAGGTGGGGTCCTATGCCCCCCAGAATTCCAATTCCCAGAGAGGGAATATCTTCTTTGGCCAATGAAACAACAATGCCAGAGGAATAAATTTCAACAATGGGCCCTGACCCAACCAACAGAAATGGAATAACAATGCCAATACCGGAGGTCCCCCTCTGAACCAAAACACCAATCAGAGTGGTGTTGAACTGTCTCATTTCACACCAGTCACAGACTTCCAGCCCATGACCAACTGGTGTAGATTGCATGACATAGGCCCCCACAATGAGGTAAATTGTGCCACGCTAGAGAAATTCATCATGATTTCCCAGCTGGATAGATAATAAGTGTTTGATCCTACTCCCCCAGAGCCTCCTATGCAAGAGCCCACTTACGGTGCATTCACCTGTGAGATCATCTTCTTTGGAGTAGAAAAATAAGATGAAGAAGAATCTAAACTACAGGGATTCTTTGATGAGTCAATTCTAGCCTTTGAGGCCAATGCCTTCACCAACCCATGGACTCCCTACAACACTCAGAGTTAGGCTAGCAAAGGAATAGTTTACACACCCACACCTCCTAAAGACACTCCTCCCCGAGACAACATGATCGATCGGTCTATCCCTCCAAAAGGTCCTAGCTCTAACCAAATAAAGGATCTGGCCGAGGGAAGCTAGCAATTCTCGGGAGGAAGGTTTGATATCACGAAGGTGTTAGAACAAACCACCACCTCCATGACCTTGATGGAGGTTTTTCTGAACAATCCCAAATGGAAGAAGTCTCTTCTAAACCTCTTGGGAAGTTTTCTGTCGCCCAGCCAAGACTATCTCTTTCGCAGATGCCAACGTGGTTGTCTTCCGGGGGAATACTGAAGATCCTCCCATCCTGCTAGGTCTGAACATAAAAGAAAAAAACATACACAATTTCCTAGTAGATTCCATGGCTTCAAGAAACATCATGCCTTTATCTATATGCCAGAAGCTTAGATTTCAGCCCACCCCGTCTAACGGTGCAGTCACCCAACTAGATAAAACTATTGTAAAAATGGTGGGTGAATTGAAGAATGTCTAGATTCAACTCATCTAGGACCCCAGAATAGCCAGCGCAATTGATATTCAAGTGGTGGACATCCCAGAGACTTACAGGATGTTGCTAAGTTGGAATTGGTCTAAGTCCTTGAATGGATACTTTTTGACCGACTTCTCCCACTTATGGCTCCCTTGGGAAGGAGAATCTAACAAGATCCAAGTTGAAAGTGAGCCCCAGATGAAATAGGCCCTCACTGAAATCAGGAGGGTGAATGAGGTCTTATTCTCTAAGACTTTCCCCAGGGTGTACCAACCCCTTGAGATCCTAACATTTGATTTCACCCCCAGGGAGGATCCCATAGTTCTACAGAGAACCCAGGACCTAGAAGAAAAATTAAGGGTTGAGGTTAACTCTCTGGGTGCTGTAGTGACCCCCGCCACACTCTTATCTGACACTTGGTGCTGGGTGCATTACCAAGAACATTCAGAGCTGGAGTGTGAGCCTTTCCTTGCCATCACCACCTGGCACATCGACGTCCTCTAAAGTAAAGAACACATAGTTGATTCCCCCAGACTCAGTACTTCTATTGGTGGTGCCTCTTTGGCACCGTTTGTCAGGGAAACCCAATCAGAAATCCCTCTAGAGGTAAACCTCACCCATGTACCATCAGAACAAGAGGAAACTCCTCCCAAGTCTTCCAAAAACAATCCAAAGACCACTTTGTCTTCACAGCCCCAAACAACAAACGATGACTTGTGGACCCTTAAGTTTGATGGGTCTTGATCCAAATAGGGCTGTGGGGCCAGAGTGGAATTAATCAACCCATGGGGGAAATCCTTCCTCATGTCCTATAGGCTGTAGTTCAACTACACAAATAACATCATGAAGTATGAGGCCTTGGTCCTTGGACTCCTATTTGCATTAAAGAAAGGAATCACTCACCTCTGGGCCCTAGGTGATTAATAGTTGATTGTTAAACAAGTCCAGATTCAATACACCTATCATGAAAAGAGGTTGGCTACATACCACAACCGGGCCTAGAGCCTTATTGAATATTTTGACACTTTTGGCATTGACCTTATTACATGGAGATGAAACTATGTCCTGAACGCCCTTTCTATTTCTGCCAACACACTTGAGCCCATGGCTAGCTCACTACTCCAAATATTTTCTGTTGAGATGATCCCCACCCCATCCATTCTAAACAATGTCACCCATTTTTAGGTCTTTGAGGATGATCAACATATCTTGGCCTTCATGGCCAATGTTGGTGTCTTTTAGGACCAGATAGTGGAGGAGAGAGACCACGATGATACTAGGTAGGGTGATGAAGACGATGGGATCATGGACCTACCAACCAACACCATCCTGAAGGGGATGGTTGCACTTGAACAGATCTTTGACTCTGACCCTTCGGGCCAAGAAAGGATACCATCCTCCTTTAAGGGAGGAAAATTTGAGAAAGTGAACATCAGCAGCCCAGTGAAGAGAAAATGATACACATTGGCACCTCCTCCTCTGAGGGGAAGGAGAATATTCTCATGGTTCTCTGAGAATACATAGACATGATTGTGTGGGGGTATGAGGATTTGAAGACATACGACACATCCATCATGACTCATACCATCCCACTCAAACCTAATGCTAATCCTTTTCAGAAAAAGCAATGGCTGGTCAACCCACTAATCAAGCCCCTGATTTATCAGGAGGTCCAAAAAATATTGTCAACCCGGATAATCTTTTTGATCTAGCATACTACGCAGGTTGCCAACATAGTCCCTGTGAGGAAGAAAAATGGTGAGATCTGCCTTTGTGTGGATTTCTAAAATTTGAACAAGGCCTCCAAGAGAGACAATCATCCTCTCCCTTCGTTGGATGAGGTGTTGCAAATAGTGAATGGATCCCAAATGATGTCTTTCTTGGACAGATACTCCAGATTTAACCAAGTTATGGTTAAATTTTAGGATAGAGACAAAACAACATCCACCACCAAGTGGGGAAAATTTTCTTACCAGAGAATGCCCTTTGGCCTGATCAACATAGGGGCTACATTTCAGAAGGCCATGGACATTACATTCGACGGCCTTATGGACCGGTGCATAATTATCTACATGGATGATTTGACCATCTTTTCCCAAGACAGGCGTGATCATTCTGCCCACCTTGCCTAAATTTGTGAGAGATGTTGCTGCTATGGAATATCCCTCAACCCTAAGAAATGCATATTCGGGGTCACTAAAGGGAAGTTTCTCAAGCATATTGTCTCCAAGAAGGGTATATCCATTGACCTTGAGAGAGTTGAAGCACTGCTAAATTTATAAATGCCAGACAGTAAGAAAGATATGCGATGTTTCTTTGGAAAGATCAACTTCTTCTAGTGGTTCATCATTGGATTCACTGAGATTGTAAAACCACTCAACAAAATGATGAAGAAAGATACCAAAATTGAGTGGAGCCCTAAAGCAAAGTGAGCATTCACCTAGATTAAATAGATAATAATGGAGGCGCAAGTTCTGGCTAGTTTGAACTACTCCCTCCCTTTCTATATCTACTCCTTTGCTTCGTCGCATTTTGCCACGATAGTATTGACCCAAAAGGTTGAAGGGGAAGAGTGACCAATAGCTTTCATGAGCTCCCCCTTCAAGAACGCCAAAGTCTAGTATTCATCATTGGAAAAATAAGCCTTTTCTCTTGTTCGCACCGTGAAGAAATTCTGGCATTACATTCTCTGGAGCAAAGTGCATGCCATCATCCTGGACTAGGCAGTGAAATCTCTGTTGATGCAGAGTGAATTGGGTGAAAGATGGGGGAAATGGATGTCCATCCTCTAGGAATATGATTTGGAAATGCAACCTATGAAAATAGTTTAAGGCCAAGGACTATGTAGAGTGATGGCAGAAGAGACTCTCCACATCGAATGTTAGACATACACAGTGGAGTCTATCATACGAGATCCATGGTACACCAACCTGGTGTACCTATTGTTGAATAAAAAATGCCCATAGGGATTTCCTCCAAACAAACATCGCGCCCTGTAGTTGAAAAGTGCACACTTTATGATAAAAAATTCCACACTTTTTTGTAGAAATTATGAGGGAGTGTACCTTCGGTGCATCGATAGGGTTCAAGCTGCAAAAATAATTGAAGAATTCTATGGGAAGTTTGGAACTAGGCATGGCTTAGCTGACACCATTACCCATCAGATCCTTTGGGCTAGATACTATTGGCCTTGTATCTTTAAAGATGTTTACACTCACGTCTGGAAGTGTCATACTTGTCAAACCGTGACACATCGTGAGTGTAACCTGGCTATGCCTTTGCAGCCAATTTTCAAAGCTAGACCCTTTGCCCAATGAGAATTTGAATTTATTAGGGAAATCAACCCCAACTCTTTTTACAACCACCGATACATCTTGACTGCTACTGATTATTGCACCCAGTGGTCTGAAGCCATACCTTATAAAAATAACATGGCAGATGTAGTTATCAAATTCCTGGAAGAAAATATTGTCACAAGATTCAGAATGCCTCTTGCAATAGTGTGTGACAATGGTCCGGTGTTTTCTTTGGCATAGTTACTTGAATGGGCCTATGATAGAAAGATCACTCTGAAGTTCTCCAGCAACTATTATCCCCAGGGGAACAGCATTGCTGAATTGACCAATAAAAATTTGCTTGAAGTGATCAAACACCTGTTAGAACAGAATCCCTGGGACTGGCACCAAAAGCTGAGATTCACCCTCTAGGTGGATCATATTCAAATTAAGGCTGCCCCAGGGACATCCCCATTCCATCCAGTTTACGGCCAGAACCCAATGTTCCCAATCAACTTACAAATCCCAGTTTTATAGTTTATGCAGGAATTCGGCAACCGGGATAACATCATGGAAGTTCAGCTCCTAAATCTTGTGCGGATGGAAGAACAAAGAGATGTAGCCCTTGAACATTTTACACACCATCAAGTAGTGTTAAAATGATGGTTTGACCAAAGATCCCAATATAAGGCCTTTTAGATTTTAGACTTGGTCCTCCTATGGGATAAAGCCTGGGAAAAGAAAGGAAAGCACACCAAATTCCAACGACTCTGGCTCAGACCATATTTGATCTCAGAGATTTGCAGGGTAAATACCTATTGCCTTAGTACCATGACCGGGTAACCCATCCCATTTCCTGTCAATAGATAATTCTTCAAACATTATTTTGAGTGAGGCAGGTTTGTCCGAAGTTGTACTATATGTAAGTCTTCTTTCTTGTAAATATTTTATTTCTTGGTACCTCGTTTGGGGTACCTTGCCTTGTAAATAGTTTTGTTGGTGGTCCTCCAGGACTACCCCCTTTCCTTTTTGTTTATCTTTTAGTTTTGTTCTTCCTTTTTCTAGGTTTCCAATGTTTTTCTCCCCTTTTGTAGGCTGGTATGCTTCGCATAACATCTAGTCTCTGGGATGGTACCTTCTGCATTTATGTTGAATTCAGAATCTATTGTTAGCATGGTGGATAACATCATGGAGGTTTGACTCCTAAATATGGTGTGGATGGAAGAAAAAAGAGACACAGCCCCTAAACATTTTTCACATCATCAAGTAGTGGTAAAATGATGGTTTGACCAAAGATCCCAATATAAGGCCTTTCAGATTTCGGACTTGGTCCTCTTTTGGGATAAAGCATGGGAAAAGAAAGGAAAGCACACCAAATTCCAATGGCTCTAGCTTGGACCATATTTGATCTCAAAGATCTGTGGGGTAAATACCTATCACCTTAGTACCATGACCAAGGAACCCATCCCATTTCCTGTCAATGGACAGTTCCTCAAACATTATTTTGAGTGAGGTAGGTTTGTCCAGAGTTGTAATATAAGTAAGTCTTCTTGCTTGTAAATATTTTCTTTCCTAGTGCCCTATTTGGGGAGCCTTGCCTTGTAAATAGTTTTGCTGGTAGTCCTCTAGGACCATCCCCTTTCCTTTTTCTTTCTCTTTCGGTTTTGTTCTTCCTTTTTTTGGGTTTCCAATGTTTTTCTCCCCTTTTGTAGGCTGGTATGCTTCACATATCATCTAGTCTCTAGGATGGTACCTTCCACATTTATGTTGAATTTAGAATCTATTGTTAGCATGGTGGAATTGGTCCGGTCTTTGGAGTTATCATGCAAGTTTGGTAATAGGCTATGAGTAATCTTCATCAGATTTATCCCTGGAAGTCTGGCAATAAGTCACACCAAGAGTAGATCAGTCACACTAGTTTATTGGCCCAAGTCTAAACTCTTAAAATTCTTTTCGGGTCTAGATTTTTTCTTCCCCATTTAGAAAATCAAGGTGGATGGAAGGGTGAAAGAAGTATAGTTGTTAAATTTAGCTAAGCTCAATATTAATGGTGAAAGGAGTACCGCCCTCCCATCTAGGAAAGAATAAAATGATGAGAAGAAAAGATGGGTCAAAATCTCTGATATCTGGGAGAAACAAGAAAATTTGACAACTTTGGATTGATATATCTAGTGCCTCTTCTCTGCTTCTCCCGAAGGTCATCGACTTGATTCTCTTTCAAAGGACACACTTCACAACTGACAAAGACCAAGGATTGAATCATGTGTGAGCTAGATTTTCTCAAACGCCTCACGCCTGGTGAGAAAGATACTCTGAGTAATGATTGGTTCTGGTTTTTCTAACCAAAGATTCTACGGTTCTCAAATGCACTAAGGCATTTGTCCCAGATAGTTGCCATTTGTTATGCCCTGCATACCCGTCCCTACATTTTGTGTACAAAATGTTGGGTCCCCTTTTTTTTTGCTTTGGCTCTTGCCTTGTTTTCCTTGTTCTTCTCTTGTTTCTTCTCTGGGTTTTCCTTCCCATGAGGTTTATTTTCTTTTGTTTATGTCTTCTGTGTCTCTGGGACTCGGTCCTGGAGCTGGTTGTTTCTTTTCCAGAGCCAAATTCTAGACTCCGGGATTCTCTACCACGATGTCTTCTTCTCATAAGGAGGCATGGTAGCATAGAATCCCCGGGCCCAGAGTCTAGAGATTTTCTTATTCTAGAGTTTGTGGGGAAAAGGTAACTTTATTTTTACCTTGGTATAAATAGAAATTACTGGCCACTTTTACAGTTACCGCGATTAAACACTTGTGCTTAGAGTGATCAAACAGTGATTAAATGGCGATTAAACTGTGATTACCCTGTGCTTAGTGTGTTGTTATCCATTACTTTGAGGTGCTTGTTCATGGTCATTTGGAGGTAGAACTTGTTACAGAGGTGGTCCTGGTGTTCTCTTCCCCCACTCTTCTGTGGATTGTCAGGTAGGTTCTTTGGTTCTTTGTCATTTTCACATTTTTCTTATTGTTTAATCTAATTTTGTTCTCTGGTTATATTTTTGTTTCACTTTTGTCCTATTGGTTTTGGTTGTTTATTCTTCCTCCAGTTGGTGGGTTGGCACTGCTAGAGGGTTGTCCACCCTCTGCATGGTCATAGATTAATGTAAATAATGTATAGTGCCTTGGGATAGTTCGTGTATCCCTGTAAATAATTATAAATAATGTATATTTTATGTATATCTATTTCATCCCTACATTTTCCTACATTATCACCCCACGAGACCGAGCTCATTAAGACGGAGTGGTCATGGTTCAAACTTGGCACCTTGCTAGGTTGAGCCATGGTGGCTTTCTCTCTCCTCTGTCTCATCACATTGATGGCAAGATTAATTTCCCATGAGTGAGCATTCAAATATGTCCTATCTGGCATTCATTTTGCCCTGTTTTGACACTTGTCTTAATTAATGCCTTCAATGCCTTGATGGAACCTGCCATGTGATTATGTACCAACCTACATTAGTCGAATCAGGTTTCCCAACAATCACATCAGCACAACAATAGCCATTTTGTCCAGACTCTGGGCCTGTGTTGTCTTCTATCTTATATTTCCTCTTGTCAATAGATCCAAACACCCCGGGATTTAACTCATGATTATTTCAAGTATTCTGGGACTATTTTGATGAACGTAACATTTGTTGGATAGGTACAGAACGGTGGCAATGTTCTAAAACTTTAGTTTTCTTTATGTATGTATCATGTTCTAAAAATTTTCCAATCTTGCAGGTTACAGATAGGTTGATCAAAGATGTCTGACATTATTGCCCCTCCTGATAGTCTGGAATTACCTACCACTTCCACATGGGCAGCTACGAAGTCCAAAATGGAAAGAATGTTAGCAAAGCTGCCTTTAACCTCCAAATATCCAAGGGAGGGAGCTATTGTAGGGTTCAAGGTGGACACCAAAGTCTAGGAAATAATAGATATGAACCCCAAAACTTGGGCCAAATTGCAAGGTCTGATCCAGACCATTTACAAGTTAAAGGCCAAAGGAGACAAAATGGCCACTCGCTTGGCCACCTCCAACATCATAAAGGATGCAAAGTTTCCATGTTCAGTTTTGCCACCGGAATTGATAAAGCAGTTGGCAATACTATACAATGCACCTGCTTGCACAGTTCTACTTCTAGATCCGTAACCGCTACAATTACCCACCACAATCATCACCTTGGATGCTCCAAATTTTGCTTCTAGGTTGGAAATTCCTTAGCTCAAAGGATCCATTGTTGTCACCTGGGTCAACTCACTAAAGGAAACCGGCGAGGTCGAAGGCATTTCCCAGCAACACCACAATAGTCAGTGGCTGAAGTCTCCAAAGTGAGACCACAAAAGAATGAAGTTAGAAATTCCCTACATGGATTTTAAAGAGCCAATCTAGGCGGGTATAATCTTTTTATATAGGGTTTTCAGATGGCCCCATGCCTAGGAATTCTCGGCATGGATGTATTATTTTCTATACTGCATCACTACCCACAATTGGACCTTCAATTGGGCAGCTATTATAGCTAATCACGTAGATACACAAATGAGGACGGTTGTCCAAAATTCCCAATTTTATATGACATTGTATGTGTTGTGGGTGTTAGAACAACAAAGGCTAACCTTTCCAAGTTTGGGAATAGCTGGGGAACTCAGGAATGGGCCAGGGCAGGTCACACCATGGGATCACTATCCCCAATTGTAGTTGGAGCTTAGTTTCCTAAAATTTTGTCGAGTAAATGAGGCATTCATTTACCACAATATTTTAACCCTTAACCAGGATTCCGGGTATAGATTATCATAGGCAATGATGACCGTGGTCAGCTCCTACGGCCAGTATTTTATTTAATTCTGGCATTACACCTACATTAGGGTGATAGGCTTCAATGGGAAGCCCTATCTTCTTCCCTAGTATTGCAGGGACAGGATTATTCTTTTAGAGTTTTGCAAGAAGATCCTCGATCTACACCTTCTTCACTTTGAAGAAGGTCATCGACATTCCATTCCCATTCTCTTATGGAGATTATACATGCAACTTCACCATGGAAAAAGAGCTAGAGAATGAATTGAAAAGATTGGGGCTGGTGGAATTCCACCATGCCCAAAAAAATTATGATCCCTGTGGCAAGATTGTCACAGCACTACCTTGGGCATCCGAACTGCATGAAGAGGATATTGAAGACTTTTTGGCAGACTGCCAGGATAGTTTTGATCTTCAGGCCTGACAGAATACAAGGATGAGTAAAGGGCTCATGAAAATGTTGAACCTTGGGACCTTCCCAAAGGGATTTAAAGATGATAGGCCACTGGAAGATCAGCACACAAAGGACAAGGGCTAGATAAATAGGATCTTCCTCTAGTGGATTGGTCCATCTCAGAGGACCTAACGATTGAAGGGGTATGCCACCCCATTTTGGAGGCAAGTCACCAGTACTTTGCCTGGGTGTGTCCCAAAGCACCTGAAAGAAATCAACGGTCAAGAAGACCACTCCCTCTTCAGTTGGCATCAGATCTTCTTCATCTTCCATGGCCGTTGAAGCAAGCACAAGTAGAGGGAAAGAAAAAGAGGGTGCCTCGGTTCCCAAGGAACCTCCCCAGATCCCCACCCTTCTGATGTCTCAACTACATCAACAAATGGAGTCAGAAAAGATGACCAGCTAGTAGCTAAGTATGCAGGTATCCACTGGTCTCCCTATAACTCCAATGGCATCTACATACCCAGTGAGATCCCCATCATTGGAAGCCATGATGAGCAGATAGACTTTCGCTGAGGCGGAGTCTACTAGCATTCTAGATACTGGGGCTTCACTTATAAGAAAGACAAAGAATGTGACACCTATACCCAGTGCAACCATCTCCCCCAGCATGCCAGAAGTGCCCCCAGTAGATGTAAGTTTGGACTCTCCCAAACTAGAATATATTTCAAACTGCTCACTCCTACATGATGATTTTAACAACACCTTCTCAGCAGAGGAGCTCCTGGAGGTTCAATAGGGAATAGGTCATGCGGTGGAAGAAATCATAGCTTAGGACAAAGAAGAGGCTCCCATGGAAAAATAAATCCCCGAAGAGAAAGATACATCAAAGCAAGAGGCTTGGGAATAAGTTCCAACAAAACCTGAGCAAGAGAGAGTACGAGTCCAAGAGACCAAAGATGTACCAAGGAAACACATAGGTGAGAAACCAATTGTCAGGGAACTCAGATCCATAGGAACAACCGTACCCCCGACTGTCATGCTCCAAGTGCCTTTGCTAACTCTGGGTGATCAAGTGCCCCTAAGAAATTTTAGTGAGGTAGTAATAGCAGCCACCTTGCTAAATTTCGGCTAGAGACCTCACCCACCTCCAGAGGATGTTCTGGTGGAGGAGAATGCTCCAATAGATGAAGCCAATGTGGCCCAGGAGTAGCAGTAGAAAATAGACTAGGAAGTCCCGTATAAAGAAAATAAAGAAATATCTGGAACTAGGAGGGACAAAGTCCCTAAAAATACAGAAGAGATTGAGGCCAGAGAGAAGGCTCCAAACAGTGCAACAAAAGATGCTAGTATGGAGGAAAATGTTGAAGGTTCCAAAGAACAGGAAATAGGAAAGGAAAAAGAATAGGAGGAACCAAAATGAGAGTGAGAAAAAGGAGCTCAACGATAATGTACATTCCAGGAATGTGCCACCAGATTCTAAAGGGAATCTTGATTAATAGGTATTGACATCAAAGCCACCTCAGCCGCCCCAATGGCTGGTGGATTCTGAGAAGAGGAAAGCCGCAGCGGCGGCCATAAGCGCTCCACTCTTGTTGGCCAAAATGATGGCTAGGAATATAGAGGTTAAGAAGCCCAAGAAAGCATAGTAAGTACATAGTCTCTGGACTGGTCCCACTGGTATTACTATTGTGACCATCACAAACCCCCTCTAAAAACCCCTTCCTCCAGATTACCACTTGCACAGGGTGATGTGGACTCTCTGCGGATCATGAAAAGAAAAGCACAAGCTGTGGATGGGTAGGCCACTGAGTAGGTGACCACAATGAGACAATTTTTGGCAGTGTCCATCCCAAACCTTTACCGGGTTAGTTCTGTCCTCAACTAGGCAAAGGGCTCCACTATTATATGGCAGCAAGATCTAGCCAAGTATTAAAAATGGAAGGCCGGGTTAGAAGAGATCCGCAACATCGGTGAAGAAGTCACCATAGAGTCTAGAATTTTTGGAGATGAATCATACAATTCCCTCCAAGCCTAGTACTCTAGACTTGTCCTCAAGGTCGAGGTGTGCAAGGAACTGGTTAAGGCCCTGAAAGAGAAGGTGACAGTAGCCCAACATCCCTTGGGCTTATTTGAAACATTCATGGCTGGGGTATTGCAAGTTGATCCCTTCACCACCAGCACATGTACCCTAGAGGACTATGTCCTCAGCAATTTCGATGAGCGAATGGAGTCCCTATATCCACCTACTAGAGATTTTGACCAGGGAAGGCTATCTAGATTGTCTAAAACAATGATCCGATCACATGATGCGATCAAGATGGTGGATGAATTCTAGAACGGGGCCAAAGATGTTGAGGAAGCAGTGGAGGTTGTTTGCAACTGGTGGGATAGCATGAAAAATGTAGATGAAGAAAGCAGAGGCCAAGTATTGGAAGATTGGAAAAAATCATAAGCAGCAATAAAGCCCTCCAGATTCTGGAGATGTTCTATTGAAGATGTGTTTTTGTATTCATTCATTTTTTCGGAACACATGTTCCCAGATCCCAAAATTTTGGATCCTTCAGTTTTGTATTCTTAAAGTGACCCATGTCCTGGTTCCCAAGGCCGACCGGTCACTTTCAAGGTAGTTAATAAAGGTTGTCAGAGAGTGGGTAATCAAAACAAGGTACGTTGGGTCGACAAGAGGTTTTTTGATAGATGGTCTTCCCAAGGTATCGCTTCAACATTACACCTGGAACATTGGAGATAAGGCATTGCTTTCCAATTTATGAGGCATGTAGTTGTGATCCCTGGGGGATCAAAATTCTTCTCTCTCTTCCCGGCTCTCTTCTCAACGCTGATTCTTCCACTCTACTTTTCTTGTCTTATTCTTTTGACATGTCATACCTTCTCCATCTCAAGGTCTTTTGTAACATGGTGTAGGTAGTACTAGCCACCGAATATAATATTATATTGTAAAGTGTAAAGTAAGTTAGGTTTAGGTTTAGGTCAAGTGATATGTATAAATGCTAAGTCTGACCTCATTCCAAGGGTCAGAAAAATTGATGATTTTGTAGTCCATAGTTAATAGCAATCTGGTTCTTAGTTGTAGAGCTGAATGCTCCATATTTTTAAGCTTTTAGTAGTTAAATGATCCCTTGGAGCTGCCATTGTACCATGCACCAGTGCTTGGTGAAAAAGATGTTAATGAAGAAGGAAGAGTTCTCTCGATGATGTTGTTAGCATTTTATCTTCTGGGTTAACAGTATTTTATGCTTTGTGTTCTTCATGTCCTTTTCTCTGATACTTAAAGTAGATTAATGACCTCCTTTCCTTTGCTACTGCTAAAATATGAACTGATGATTGTATATTTATTTGGTATTTAGTGTAGTGTGTTAGAGCATTGTTGATGTCTTGAATATTTAGTATACCTATAGGTAGATGAAATCTTTCTAAATCTTTAGTATCTATTAAATTTTATTTGTTAAATGAACGCACACTTGCAGGAAACCCCACTTACTTGAATCCCCAGAGAAGAAGAGTTGAAGATAACTAGCTATCCCCCTCAAAAAAAAAGTCACATCTCCCAACCAAGCCCCATACTATCAAGACCCAACTCTCATGTGCTTGGAGGCCTAGGGAATCTCATTTCCCTGGACAACCTTTACAGGAAAAGTTGGCTGGTACCCAAGTACCCTGTGACAACTTACCTCTGTTGGTGGACCCGGTCAAAAAGTCCCATTAATAGTACATTTTTGTCATAATTGTCAAAAAAGGGGGAAATGATATGTATAGTCAATCAGTAAAAGGGGGAAATGATTTGTACAGTCAGTCATTTGAAAGAGGAGAGAACAGAAAAAGGGGAATGTATAGTATAAAGGCAAGTATACATGTACATATACTTATACTATACTGATGCATACAGATAGGGGGAGTCATATAATGACAAGGATATATACATGGTGTACATACTAAACACTTTAGTATTATGCACATATCAGTTTTTGATACTAATGTCAAAGGGGGGGATTAAAGACATTATATTTTTCCATTAGTATATACAAGGAAAAACATGATGCACACCATCAGTTTACACTACACTGATAGACAGGGCACAACACTACCTGATACCAAGGTTACCGATACTGCCTAGTACAAAGCATCCTAACAAACACTATTCAGTGTTACCCAATGACAAAAAGGACAAGGGAACTTGACGAGTAACCAATAGTGCAACCCGATGAAATAGTCAAAGAGTGGAACCCAACAAATGAAGGGAACCTGACAATCAGTTCAAAGAAGGAACACCGACAGACTTTCAATTCACACCGACGATCAAGAACTGAGAGTCAGTTACATCCTGCAAAAAGTGGATCTAACTTTCCATGTTAGATAAATCACTAAAGTTTTATATTTAGCTTCTTGATTTGTTTTAAATCCATTACATATAGAGAAAGTAATGTAATTATTATTGTTTTTATCATTTTAATTATTTTAAAACATGCAAACTAGAGGATCAAGGTCAAGTTGTATACCTTAGATCTAGAGTTAACATTGTAATGCGTGATTCTAGGATAGGTCAAATACTTGTATAAATTGATGCTCAATCAATTATGAACATGTTTTTCGATGATGGTTATAGCCACTGAGATCATCTAAGGATTAGACAAGATAATTCATGCAACAACACAGACAAAGATCAAATCAGTTGTCAAGAACATAACACAGGCTACCGATGAGTAGGAAAAGGTATTAATCAATCACTATAGGTGATATTCATGTACTATAAACTTTAATGGATCTATAATCAGAAATTATAGGTTGCATACAGTCAAGTCAAAAATATTGTACACATTCTAACAAGTGGGGTACACTTAACAAATCCTTTCAAGGATGGTGGACTTAACAATCCTATTGTAAATCTCTTAACCGAGTGCACACTTCATTAGTGTTGTTAAAAGCTCTTAACAGAGTAGATCCTAACAGGTCTCTACATTAATACTCCTAATAGGGTAGATCATCAGAAGTGATCAATTGTAAGCCTTTACTAGATCCCTTCCATTCTGCAGATAGTGAATTTTTTTGGGTGCCATCCCCACCGCAGTTTTTACTTCCTAATAGGAGTTTTCTGCGATATCATATCTTGTTTTATGTGTATATTACTTTCATGAATGCTTCTATGAATGTTGCATATAATTAAGGTTCTGAATTAATACTACATGCATAATAAAGAGCATCAGATATGGTCGGTAATACAGTAAATATTTATTTCAAAAGATGAAAGGTGAAAAGTGTTAAAAGTTTTAGAGGTATTGATTCACCCCTCCCCTCTCAGTACTACTTCCCATTAATCCCAACAAACTCTTCAGATGTAAACTCGCCTCCTCTATCAGATCTCAGACATTTCAGTTGTCTTCTTGTTTCTTTTTCAACTCTAGCTTTATATCACTTAAACATTTGAAATGCATCATATTTTTCTTTTAAAAGCATGAAAAACATCATTCTAGAATAATCATCCACAAATAAAACAAAATGTCTATCTATATAGTAACTTTGAGTTCTCATGGGTCCACATAAATCAGTATGTACTAAATCCAAAATTCCTTGTGTAACATAAGTCTTGCTTGAAAAACTAGATTTAGTCATCTTCCCCATTTGACATTCTCTACACATAACATTATTAGGTTTCTATAATCTCGATAGTCCTCTGACTCTATTCTTTTTACCCACTTTGATCAAGTTGTCAAAATTAACATGACAAAACCTTTTGTGCCATAACCAAAAATCTTCAACTTTAGCAAACAGACAACTCTTCATAGACGTATCAAGATAAAATAAATTACCTTCAGATTGTTCTCAAGTAGTAATCAGACTCTCCTTATAAAAACATTTTACCTTTCCATGTTGAAATTCCAGTTGGTGAACTGTGTTATTTAACTGTGCAATAGTCAACAGATTATACTTTGAGCCTTCAACCCATTAAACATCATCACATCTTGAGTTATTCAGTAGAATTATATATTCTTTTCCTTTGATAGGGTATGGAGCATCGTTACCAAATCTAAAAAATCCAACATCATGCTTCTCCAAATAAATAAACTTAAGTGTGTCACCAGTCATGTGGTGTACAACCACTATCTATAATCCATGTTTCATTCTAACTTACTTGTGATATTAGGCCTCTTGGTTCTTCTTTGTTTTCTCCATCAGAATTGTCTTTAATAGAAACATACACAACTTCTTAACCATCATTGTCATCTGAATCATCATCACTTAGTCCTTCATTAGCAATATGACAAGATTTATTACCTTTGTTTTTGTAGCCTCTGAATCTCCTGAATCTATTCTCTCTTTTGTCCTTATCTTTGTTATCTTTCTTCTCCTTGTTATCTTTCTCAGTGTAGTTAGCTACAATATGACCAATCTGTTAGGAATAAGTAATATTGAGAGGGGGGTGAATCGGTATTAAAACACTTTAAAGTAAACTTAAACAAATTCCACATAAACCATATGATTGCTAAAATGAAAAGAACACAAGAAAATAACACAACTCATTACACCATTATTTGTTGTTGAGGAAACCCTGATGGGGATGGTACCCACAAGCATGCACTAAAGTATAATATCCCTATTAGGAGACCTAGCCTTGTTAGGAGCTGAATATTACATAGTAAATTTCCTTTTTAAAGGAATAACAACCCTGTTAAAGGCATACAACAACCTATTAGGGGTACACTGAGCTTACAACTCTTACAATAAATACTTTAGAAAAGTATTCTTAGAAATGAAAAAAACAAGCATCACTAATGCTTAGATAGTTCTAGTTGTAGCTCTCAATATTTTTCAATCTCTGATCTTTCAACTTCTGTCACACATATCCATCCATATACCATACATCTCATACCTATTCGCTTTACAAAATGTTCTTCTTATATGTATGTGCATTACATCATCTGGTCAGCTTCCAATTACAATACAAAACAAAATAAATACTTATCCAAAATGTAAATATAATTTCAGTGCTCTTGTATTACCAAATTGTAGGTAATTCATAATACCAATCCAACTTATCATGCATGGATTCCATCTCATGCTCCCTCAATGGTCGCAAATATTCAACTGCTCTGTTACACTGTTCTATTGTCTTTGCATGTCTTCAAATCACTCTTACTCACTATAATCATCACCAAAACCAAATATATCTTAATTTTAGGTCATACATACATCATAGTATCTTCATCTAAGCTCGCTAGTCATCAAACATCATACTCGGTCTTCGTTGTCCAAAACAAAGTTGTTATACTCTGTGCTTGTATTTCTATACTTAGGCGATTTCATAACTGAATCTCTAAAACTATTCTTAAATTGATCATACTAATAGATGTGTTTCCATAAATGAGAACCATTAATTGTCTCAAATCATCCCAAAAAAATCACTTGCCAATAATATCTCCCTTTGGCATTGATGGCAACACTTATCAAAAAATGACTAAGTGTTCCAACAAATTTTCTTCACTTTTTCTCCTCTTCTCCTTTTCTAATTTTTCTCTTCTCTCATCTCCCCATTTGACAACAATGGAAAAGGTGTAAAATTTTTACAAAAATGTAGGATTTAGTTCTTGCTCACTAGTTTAAGAATATCTTATAAGGAATCTTCCAAGATCTTCACTTCTGCATTTCATGACTTAGCCAATAATAGACTAACATGAATTATTCCATTTAATGCATAGGATGATGTCTCTACTGGTTTTAACTCCATGGGAATAGATTTTTTCAATGATTCAGTAGTATTCTCCATATCAGATAGATGTACTTCAAGAATTGATAACTTAGGAGTGATTAGACTCTACAACAAACCAAATCTTGTCATTACTCTCCCTTTCTCTATATCCAATACATTCAGCTTATCAAGAATCTTTGTTACGTCTCTGTCTATCTCCATTATAGATTGTGAGGAGGTCTCACAACTGTCCACCAAGTTGTTCAAAGTATCCATGTCCTTTGCAATAATTTCTTCAACATTCTGAATGTGTCTGATAGGGTTCATACCATAGCTGAATAACATCCTTCCATGTGTAATACAGTTTTTGGCCTTTAATGTAGCTGATCTCAGAATGCCTAAGTCCCATGAAATAGATTGGCATTCTTCCTTCAAATTCTTTTCTAATTAACTTATCTCTACCTTCTCTTCAGTGGTCTTCACTAAGGACACATAGTGACCATCAAAATCATCTAGTGTCATTTTCTTATTCTTTGTATCATCTTTACTTTGAAAAACAAAAGGGATTGGAAGCAGTTTATTCACAGTATCAATTGCTCTAGTAATTACCTTAGTCTTTTTTTCTCCTTTATCCTCAGATCTCTCTTTTTCCTTTGTGAATGTGATGAAGGATAGTCTCATTAGTTCATCCTCATCCATACTATCAAAGTCTATGCTTATAGATCTATCCTTACTTGCCAATAATAGAATAGTAGATGTGTCAATTTAAGGTTTTACTTCAACTCTTGCCTCTTCTTCTTTTGATGTGTCTATCTCATTTTTTTGTTTTGTTTCTTCTTTCTGATCTTCCTCTTTCTATTACACTTCATCTGGCACCGTATTGTCAATATTCTCTTCAAATGGATCTTTCTCATCATGTGAAGTTTCAAGGGTCACATGCACACCAGAAACATAGAAATCTAGTTGCATTTTAACTACGCTCTTCTCAACATTTATGTCAACTATCTTAGAACTCTCCAATTCCTAGAGGTGTAGGAAATGTAGATGTAGGAGGTGGATTCTTCTTAGGAATATTTATCATAATAATTTTATCTAATGCCTTCTGAGTCTCCTCTATAACTTCTTCATATTTCCTTCCCATAATTTTCACTAATCTTGCTTTGGTTCTCAAAAAAGGTTTGGGTGCTTCAAATATTCTTTCTCTCTCTTGTACTGAAACTAATGGAAACATATCCTCAATAGCTTGATTTTTGATAGCCTCATCTTCAATATGTGCAATTTTTTTTCTAATCACCATTTTACCAGACAAATCCTCAGGTATGCTGTCATCTATCTCTACTAGATTCTTCTTGAAAACAAGTAAATGATTTATCACCTATGTCCTCAATCACTAGTTTGTTAGATTCCTCATACCTGTCATAATATTTGTTCACTAAAACAAGATTTCCTTGATCAATAGCTCTTTTCTCTAACATATTTATATCAGGTTTCCATACTTGTCTGTAACTTGTGCTCTCTTTTTCAATTTTCTTTTCTTCTTCAGTCCTCTACTTCTTAGGAGGTGAGTCTAGTTTAGTGGACCTAGTGTTTCTCTGAGGAACAATGTTTTTCACCTATAATGTCTTATGTAGTGGTGAGGGTGTAGTAACATCAATAATAGTATAAATAGGAATAACTACCTGCTCAATCTCTAGAGGTGGAAGGTCTGAAATAGAAGTACTTCCCAACCCAGAAAATATCTCTTCTATCTTCTTCCTTACTTCTCTCATCTCTTATTTAGTAATACCTTCCTTAGCTGCACAATCATCAATTATGTTCTCCACTCTTTTCTTCCTTAAACCTCTAGTCTTCTCTTCTTTGACTTTAGCTGATTTGTCTTCATATGTGCCCCATCTCTCCTCAGATGTATCAACTTCATATGCCAAGATATGTTCAATTTGCATAACCAAAACTTCTAAACTAACTTCATAAACCATTGGGTAACACCATTTATTTCTAGGTATGACTTCCTCAAACATACACAATCAGTTTCAACCATGAAATAGATTGTATCCTTGTATCTCTCAACCAACTCTTCAGGAATTTTGAATCTTTCTTTCATTTTCCTTTGAAGAATCTTGATCATGCCAAACAGTTCTCCATCTACCCATGTGTTGTTTTGTCTTTTGTAGCTCTGTGAAATCTGAATACCAGTGGGTATGTTGTCTTTCCATACTCTAGGGTGCATGCTACGAAACTTATTCTCAATGTGAATATACATATGAACTAGAAGTGAGCCAAATCTAAAAGTATTAGATTTATCCTTCTTTATTAGTTGTACATTCTCCAAAAAAATTTTGCCAGAACCTCACATAGGTTAAATGTAGTGTTTTCCTTTATCATTTTATAAGCCATCATAATGACTCCTATTGAGACTAAATTAGGTCTACTGCTGTATTAAAACTTGTATCCACCTATCATTGCAATTAGTCTAACATCCTGTAGGAAAATATCATTCATTGTCATAGCTCGCCTATCCCATTTAGAGTGCGTTAAGTATTCAACTTGTTTCTTTATGTTCTTCTCTGCCATAGGGATAAATCCAATATTGTCTAACTCATTTATATCATGAATAAACTAACTAGAGATATTTATAGGCTACTCTCCTATCCAAATGAATTGATCATGAACTCTGCTCAGTAAGGTTTTGATCCATTCTTCTTCACTGAAATCATACAAGTCTAATATCTTCATGATGCTCAGGTTGTCTATGTGTTTGAATTCATCCTTCATTTTACCATCATAACCTATCATATATTCTATTTCTATAGCAATTTCTTCATTACCCAATGTGTCATATTTTCAATGAATGTATGCCCTAATATCCTCTACGTGCAAGACGTTGTGTGGTGTTTGGGAAAAGGCTCCTTCGGGTTCATCTCCACAGGACTTAAATGGATGTTTCTTGAATTTGTATCTAGCCCGATCTACAACATCATAAATCAAAGGTGCATCCATAACTTATGTTCAAGTAGATGATGTAAATACCTTAATAACACTAAATTTTGAATTTCCTATTTGATCAATCATGCAATGTAGCTCCTAGGAAGTATGATACTCCCTAATCTTTGTTCTCCTTTGGTCACTAATCTTCAAATGGTGAAGATATAAGAATCTCAGATGTCTTTTATTCATTGTTAAGTGTGAAATGCACATTACCCAATATACTTAACTTTGTACACTGTCCAATCAATCATAAATCTCATGATCACAAAATATGAATCTCCTAATGTTGCGCTCTCAGATATAAGTTCCACAATGTCTACATATATCATAACCAAGCTTGTTGGATCTTACTCCATAGAATCAAGGGATAGATATAATCTGATGTCTTCATCCAATGCTCCCCCTCAGTTCATGATCAACTATTTAGGTTGATGTAACAGTGTTAACATCAGGAAAAGTTTTAGTAGCATCTATTGTCTCTCCTTGAACCAATATCTCACTTGACTCTTTGCTTTTCCATACCTTACCACTATTGTTATCTTCTACTTTCTTGAGATAATTGTCAAATTCAGCTTTGTAATCTACAAGACTCTTACCATTATCACTGTCATTCCTCTTTGTATCCATAGGAGGTGATATTCTTCTTTTGTCAACTCTATTGTAATTGCAAAAATTTTCTATATGCCCTGGATTGTTGCATTTATAGCATATAGGAGGAGGTTTGTTCTAACTTACTTGTAACTTATAGTACTTTGAAATGTGCCCAAGGTTATTACACTTGTAACATGTGGGTTTAACTATTTATTCTCCTCCGATGTTATCTTTTCTATATCTAGATTGATCAGGTTTCTTTCATTATTCTTTCTTGTGCCCATATGCATGAAAATTAAAAAAATAACCAGAAAAAGGTTTGAAAGGGGCATTACCTCTACAATCTCTCTTCATGTGTCCAAACTTGTTACAAAAAAAACATCTACCTCTAAAATGTATGATCCGTTCTTTAGATTCTTCAAGAATAGGTTTTTCTCCATCATTCTTCACATCGGGTTTCTCTTCTTGACTCTTAGAACATTCAGCTTCATTGAAGCCAACACCAATCGTATCTCCTTTAGTTTTTTGTTTGTCTCTTTGTTCATCAATCAATTCACTACTCATGTCAAGTCTCTCAATATTTTTCTGTCTCAATAAGTTCACCTTTTATGATTTGATTATATTTCTCCAATTCTAGATACTTGTTCTTATACTGGTCAAGCTCATTCTTCATTTTTCCCATCAGAATATTAGCATCCTTCAAAGCTTCATCAATATTTTTTTAACATCCTTTTCTTGTTGAGTCTATTTAGCCATTGTCTCATTCTCAAGATTCAAAGTATCATTCTCTTGTTCAATTTGCTTTATTTGATCTAAATTATCATTGTTTGAATCCTCTTTTATCTGAACCATAAGATATTGTCTCTGAATTCTAGAAAGTTCAAGCTGGTCTTTTAGTATCTTAATGAATCCCCCAGCTCTCCTCAAGTTGAATCTCAAGTCACCATTCTCTTCTTTTTCTTTTTCAAGGTCTTCAAGTGTTGCTTCAAATTTTTATTACATACTTACAAAATCCATCTTGATCTCCCTTAAGTTGTTAAACTTTCTTTCCAAGGGCCAACAACTCTGATACCAATTGTTAGGATTAAGTAATACTGAGAGAGGGGTGAATCAATATTATAGCACTTTAAATTAAACTTAAACCAATTCCACATAAACCATATGATTGATGAAATGAAAATAACACACAACTCATTACACCATTATTTGTTGTGGAGAAAACCCTAGCCAAGGGGAAACCCCGGTGGGGATGGTAACCACAAGCATGCACTAAAGTATAGTGTCCTTGTTAGGAGACCTAGCCCTGTTAGGAGATGAATATTACATAGTATGTTTCCTTGTTAAAGGAATAACAACCATGTTAAAGGTATAAAACACCCTGTTAGGGGTACACTAATCTTACAACTCTTACAATCAATACTCCAGAAAAGTATTCTCATAAATGAACAAAACAAGCATCACTAATGCTTAGATGGTTCCAGTTGTAGCTCTCAATATTTGTCAATATTTGATCTTTCATCTTCCATCACACATATCCATCCATATACCATACATTACATAAATCTCATACCTCTTTTCTTTACAAAATGTTCTTCTTATATATATGCATTACATCCTCTGGTCAGCTTCCAATTACAATAAATAAATAAAAACACTTATCTAAAAATTAAATATAATGTCAGAGCTCTTGTATTACCAAAGTATAGGTAATTCACAATACCAATCCAACTTAGCACATATGCATTCCATCTCATGCTCCCTCAATGGTCACAACTGTTCAACTGTTATGCTACAGTGTTCTATTGTCTTCGCATGTTTTCAAATCACTCTAACTCACTGTAATCATCACCAAAACCAAATCAATCTTAACTATAGGGCATACATCATAGCATCCTCCTCTAATCTCTCTAGTCATCAAACATCATACTCAATCTTCACTATCCAAAAAAATGGTGTTCTACTTTGTACTTTTGCTTCTCTACTTAGTCAATTTCATAACTGAATCTCCAAAACTATTCTTAACTTGATCATACTATCAAATGTGTTGCCATAAATGAAAACCATTAAATGTCAACATAATCTTGTTACAGTTAAAAAATTTCAGGGGTAACTTACCTCGGTATCTTCCTTTGCCTCTTTGTAGCCTTCTAGCTAACAAAGCTTCAAAATCTCTCTCGTTCACTTCATCTTCATCAAATAACTCTTCCAAACCACTCTGACAGCAATAAAATCTCTCACTAGCACTGCTCACATATCCATCACTAGCTCTAGATTCCTTAGAACTTCCAATCTTCAAAGATGAATTAAATGCATACTCAATCTTACATGTGGCAGGTAGACTATTATCAAAATCATTAATCTCAAATGCAACCAGCTTACCGATAGTAGCATCAAGTGAAATATTCATCTAAGGAATGGATCTCAACTCTTGTATAGCAGATACTCAAATAACATAACTTGATAGCAGGGTTCTCAACATTTTTATTGTTAAATCTTCTTCTATTATGGCTTCACTAGCTCCTCTGATAAAATTAACAATCTCCTTAAGTCTAGTGTTGTATTGTATTATGATTTCTCCTTCTTTCATTCTCTTTGAATCAATTTTACCTCTCAAACTTTCTTCTTTTGCCTTCTAAACATGTTGATATCCACCATAGGTCAAAATAGGCTTATCCCACATTTGTTTCGAAGTAGTACATCCATCAATTTCATCATATTCATGGTCATTAAGTGTAGAAGCAATCTCAACCATGAATTGTGTGTGTTCTTTCTTTTGTCTTTGCTCACTAATTGTCAAAGGTGTAGTTGTAGGTGCAACATATTCATTATCAATAAAATGAAGTCCATATTCTCCTATACCATACACATGCAATCTCTTTCTGCTTTTCCATGTAAATAAATGTTCCCTATTCAACTTTGGTGCTTCCCTCTTATACATATTTAGATCTTGACTCAAGCCCTTTTAAACTTAACACTTCAGAGAACTAGAGCTCTGATACCAATTGTTGGTCCACTGAGAGGGGGGTGAATCAGACAATATCAAACTTAAATACTTAAAACTTAGCTCACTGATTCACTCGATAGAAATTTATACAGTAATGAGTGACTCACCAAATAGTTTAATAACTTAAACAACCATACATCTCATAATATGAAAATCAATCATTCAAACTTAGTTAAGAACTTATCCTATTAAGGATTACAAATATATTTGCTAGATGTGACCCTGCTAAGGGATTTAACTCAAATCTATTAAGATCTTCACCTTGTAAGAAGTGGCCTTGTTAGATTTCTTTCAACACTCTTTTGGAATGCCACCTACTTCTAGGATTTACAAATAGGACTGTTAAATCCACTCGGTTAAGATATTTTATTTGTTACAAATGCTAATGAGAAATAGTAAAACTTTGATCTATAAATATAGAAACTACCTTTTCTTGGGTCAGATCCTTTATGCTAAAATGAATACTGGCATCTCATACTCCATTTGTCTCTACTCTAGACTGTAGATTCTTCTCTTTCTTCTTCTCTGCTCAGCTCGGTAACTTTTGCTCTTCAGCTTCTTCTTCTTCTCAATTCAACTCACCAGCATCTGTTTTTCTATTTAGTTCTCATCCTTTATATAGACAAAAAATTTCCTCTTAATCTCCTTGCTTAGGTTTTCCATTATTTTCTCTCAGTTGTTCGATCAATTTATTCACAAATCTCAGCTTTGTAAACCGTTTAACTTTTACCCCATAACTTGAATTTTTTCTTGGAACTCTAATAATCAGGTTTAACCGCTTAATCTTCGCCTTATATCTTCTCATTTAATTTTCTCACTCGTAGATCTTCTAACGAAATTCCTTTAATTCTTATCAACATCCAGATCATCATAGCTTCATATTAAATTCAATCTTATCATCATTCTCAATCAATATCCTATACTCAGTAACTTGATTTGCAACTCGGTAACTAAATTTGTTCACTACTTGATGCCTAACTCATTCTCAGTGCTCGGTAATTGAAACTGACTAACACAACTTTATACCGACTAACTTTGTCTAGCACAATAGAGTAACTCTTTTCAGTCATAACTTAACTCTTTGAAATCTCTAACTTAATCAATCAAATGTACCAACTTGATAACATCAAATATATAGTAGCAAACAACTATATCAACATTACTTCTGTAAGAGAAGAATATGCATATCTAGGTAACCACAAAACCCTAAACAACATGCAAACCTATCTAATCTAACATTAGAGACATTGAAATGTGAATTCAAAAACATATGCAAGAAACACATAAGAAACCCCCTTCAATTGATGCTCAAATGCTCTAATTTCTTCTCCATAGAGTAGATTATTGTTGCTCTTTTTCCTATGACAAAAATGCACAAGTATTGAAAAGACAATTTGATGTCAAGAATACTAGGAGATAGTGGTTTAAACTTAATGAGAGAATTGAATCTCAATTTATAGAAATGAGAGACAATTTGCAAAATTAGAATGTATAAATAAATGCATAATGGAGGGAAAAGGAAGAAGCAAATTAATAGGAAAATGGAAGCATAAATTAGGGGAAAATGAATAAGGAAAGGTGGAAGTGCTCATAGAGCTAATTAATAGGAGATGAAGCACAATTAAGGGATATGACAAATTAGGTGAAATTAGGAGGAATTAATTCAATTAATAAATCAATATTCCTTAGAAAAACAATAATTAGCATTTATGAAATTCTAAAATCCCATAAACTAGAATTAGCCAATTAATTAATTGGAAATTAATTAATTGTGAAGACTTGGGATAAGAATGAATAAATATAATTTATTCATAAAGAATAGGGACAAATATTAGGTTATTCATCCCAAGAGGATAAATTAGTATATTATTGATCAAATTGAAAGCATTAATGTACAATAGGATTGATTTTGATGATATTGAAAAGGATTAGGATCAATTTTGATGATTCTGGAATAGTTTAGGAAATCACGAAGCATTGATGAACTTTGATAATTCTCTCGCAATAATGATTGGAAATGATATAATGGCATCAATGAACTTGGATGACCCCAGAGGACAAATAAAGATAAGGATACATCGATGAACTTGGACAATGCTCCTCAAATGTGACAATGATAGTGAGGCATCGATGAACTTTGACAATGCTCTCGAAATGATGATTGATGATGAAATAGCGTCGATGAACTTTGACAATTCTATTGGAGGAATTAAATGATAAAGAGGCATTGATAAACTTGGGAAATGTGCTCAAATGATGATTTAGGAGAAGGCATTGATGAATTTAACAATACCTTGGATAGATAGTGATGAGGCATCGATGGACTTTGACAATGCCAGAGGATTGATTGAAAGAGATTGATAAGACATTGATATGGATTTGGAATCAAATGAGTTTGGAATGATCCTAGAACAATTAGAAAGGGATTAGAACTTAGTAGGACTGATTTAGAATGATTTAACATGGTTTAGGAATTAATTTGATTGATTTAGCCAAAAAGATTGAGGTTATGTGAGAAATGTTAGAAATCGGTGACATTGAAGAATGCCACAATATCAGTGAATAGAAGACATGTTAAAAAGGGAGCACATAGGTGTGAACCATTTTTAGGTTTCTACAACTTAATCATTGTTTGATATGTATTTGTCACCCATTTAACTTCTCCTTCTTATGACATGGTAACTCAATAAAAATTAGTAATCAATTGCTTGACATCAATGAAAAATAAAAACTGATCTAACCATTTCTATAAACATGTATACCTATTATCACTCAATCTTCATCATCTCCATCAGTTGAGTAACATTTTTGGTTCAATGGCCTTCTCCTTTGTGTCCATAGAAACTTCAAATATATCTTTTGAAGACAATTATTCAATTATGTATTGTCATTGATGTTACACATGTATTTACACTTATGTAGTGATGTTACAGAAATGTCTACATTCAAACTGAGAACAGTTGGTGAATAGAATGAGCTATTTAGTGTTGACCACATTTAGTCGGGAATTGAAGGAAGTTCGGTGTTGACTGAGTCACTTGGGCATTTTAGTCTTGGTCAGGCATTCAGTGGCAGCCAACTAACAGTAAATTATATTTTATAATTAATTGGTTATATGAGGCTAGATCAATTGTGATTTATTTAGAAGTGTATTCAAGCCAACTTGAAATATCTTACCATATAAATGAAAGGTCAAGTTTGGATTGAATGTGAGTAAGAAGTAGAGAAAGAGAAAGAGAAAGTAGAAGTGTAGAATTCTGTGATATGAAGAGTGAAGGCAAAAGCAGACATGATTCTGATTGAGTACAGATAACTCAGAGATACAATAGAACACATGTTCACCAAGGATCCATTTATTATTAGAACAAAGATCTAAATCAGAAAAGATAGTTTCTTACACATACAGGTCAATTCATTGTTACTTTCTAACAATTGTAGCAGTGATCTAAAATCTCTTAACATAGTAGACTTAACAGTCTTTTTGTAATTCCTCTCACAAGGTAGCATTTCTATGTTGAAGTGTTAAAGACCTCTATCAAGGACACTCCTCATAGGGTGATTAAATCCTTTAACAAGGTCACACCTAATAGTGTGTTATTGTAACCTTTACCAGGGTTGGCTCCTAACAGGGCTCACTTCAGAAGAGTGAAAAACATAAACAAGTTACATTGGTGGTTTTTCCCATATTGGGTTTCCGCGTTAAATCTTGGTGTCACCTATGTATATGTTATTTGTTTTATGCTTTATGTTTTTGCACTTAATCTCTAAAGTATAATTGCATTGGATATTATAAATATTGCTTTGACACCCGAGTTACAGAAGAATATCTTAATTAACCAAGTGATAGTGTTAAATAATTTAAGACATCTAAGGGAAAAAAGGATTTGTTTTTGAGTAACTGATTGACCCCTCCCCTCTTAGTTACTTATCTCATATCCAACAATTGGTATCGGAGCTTCAAGTGCTTTCAGATGAGGTTTCAAGGCCTAAGCTAAATATTAGAGATGTCTTACAGAAGGGAGATCCCTAAGCTAAACAAAGATAATTTCCTAGCATGGAAGAAGTTGATGAAGCTACATCTATCTACTATCGGAGATGTTGGTTTGCAATTTTTGGATAGAAAATATGTGGAACAAATAGGGAATATGACTCTGGAACAAATGATGGAATTGAAGCATCACAACATAATGGTGATTGACATAGATTCTTCACTTAACTACTTGGAATTTGATGAATTCAAGGACTGCCCTATAGCCTATGATATGTGGAAGAAATTACAGGACATTCATGGAGGAGATGCAAATGTAAAGAGAGGAAAAGAAAAAATTCTAAGAGGACAAATTAACTAGATGAAAATGAAAGAAGGAGAAGACATTACAGGATACAATGATAGAATCAAGAAGAATGTGAGTGCCATCAGAGCTACAGGTAGAATAATTGAAGATACAATAGTGGTCAGCAAGGTACTAAGAACTTTACTTCCTATCTATGCTATTAGAGTTTTAGTTATTCAAGAGATGAGGTGTAATAAAGATATAAATCTGGATACATTAGTGGGAAGGCTTACAAATTTTGAGTTGTACAACTTTGACAATTACTCTCCTAGCTCTAGCAATCTTGAGTCGACATTCAAAGCGAAACTGAACCTTGGTAAGAAGGATAGATACTCAAAAGGGAAGCAGATTGAAAGTGACAGTGATGATGAATCAAATGATGAAGATCTTGACATCATTGAAGCACTACTTGCAAGAAGAGCTGCAAAAGGAAAATACAAAGGAAAGATATCATTGATTTTTTTCTCATGCAATGAGGTTGGTCACATTGCTGCAAAGTGTTTGAACAAAGAAGACAAAGATGAGTAAAATTTCAAAAAATTTAAAGGAAAGAAAGATTTCAAGAACTAAAAAAGCTACAAGGATAAAGGTAAGGAGTCTTTTTATATTGAAAAAGATTCTGACAGTGATGAAGAAGAAGAAATGGTTTATATTGTTGTTAAGGATGAGTCTGATGAAGAAGATGAAAAGACAACACTTTTCTCACATATCAATAAAAATGACACATGGATATTTGATAGTGTTTGTTCTCATCACATGACTGGTGATAAGACAAAGTTTGAACATCTTGAACACTATGATGGTGGGAGTGTCAGTTTTGGGAATGATGAACCTTGCCCTATAAGAGGAAAAGATTGCATTGTTCTGACTAAAGGAATCAGATGTGATAATGCTTATTAGGTTGAAGGATTGAGGAGAAATCTACTCAGTGTAGCACAAATGAACAACATTGGCTTCAAGGTAGAATTCATGAATGGTAAGGCCAAGCTCCTTGATGGTAAAGGGAACCTAGTCAGAACTAGCAGACAAACAAAAGGTAATCTATTCTATCTTGATCTCATTGAAGGTTCATGATTTATTGCACAAGTAGAAGAAAGTTGGTTATGGCATAAAAGGTTGTGTCATGTAAACTTTGACAATCTGGTAAACATAAGAAAGAACAAGAGAGTCAGAGGTATTCCTATTTTAAAGAAACCCGAGTTAGCCATATGCAAACAATGTCAAATCGAAAAGATGAGCAAGACTAGTTTCAAAAGAAAGAATTACAATACTGATGAAGTCTTGGAATTGGTACATACTAACCTATGTGGACCAATTGGAACAACAAAATATACTGGAGAGAAGTATTTTATTCTATTTGTTGATGATCATTCTCGAATGATGACTATCATGTTTCTCAGAGAGAAATCAGAAGCTTTTCAAAAATTCAAGTGGTATCTTGCAAGAGTTGAAAAGGAAACATGAAAGAAACTAAAATGCCTAAGATCTAACAGAGGAGGAGAATTCATTTCTAATGAGTTCAATGGATTTTGTAATGAGAGCGGAATAAAAAGATAGGTATCTGCCCCTGGTACACCACAACAAAATGGAATAGCAGAGAGAAGAAATAGATCCATCATGGATTGTGCCAGAAGTCTAATGATTGAAAAGAATGTTGCTACCAAATACTGGAAGGAAGCCATCAGCACTACAGTGTTCACCCTGAACCTGGTTCAACTGAAGAAATGTAGTAACATGACACCTTTTGAATTATGGTATGGCTATAAACCTAATGTTCATTATTTCAAAGTATTTGGAAGTAGATGCTACATCTTGAAGGAAGCAAGAAATGGAAAACTAGATGCAAAAAGTGATGAAGGAATATTCCTAGGTTACTCATGTAAAAGCAAAGCATACAAATGTCTGCTGAATATTACTACTCATAAAGTCATAGAAAGTGTACATGTCAAGATTGATGAGTTTGCAGAAAATGTGAAGAGAAGAGCAGTAAAGAGCCTGAAGACTATAGGAACTTTGTGTATTGTGAACCTGATACTATACCTATGACTCGAGAAATGGTGATGGGATAGCAGAACTATCGACCACTGAATATACTATCACAAACTATGCAATTCAAGCTACTGTTAGAAGAGACTGAGTCATAGATAGAGGGAACTAAGTCACAAGTAGAGGGAAATGAGTCACAGACAAAGGAACCTAAGTCATAGACACAGGGACCTGAGTCATAGAAAGAGGGACCTGAGTCACAGATAGTGGAACCTAAGAATCAGACAAAGGAACGGGAAAGAATGTTTGAGAATGACAGACCTAGTGGATTAGGTCCAGAATCTAGAATGAAGGATCCAGTACTTTCAAAATATGTTAAAATACATCATGCACCTGAGCAGATAATTGGAGATCAAACAGAAGGTGTAATGACAAGGAAGAAACTCAAAGGTACATGCCTACTAAGTGAATTTGAACCTAGAACTGTTAAAGATGCATTGAATGATGAAAGTTAGATAGAAGCAATGAATGAATAAATTGAGCAGATTGAAAAGAACAAGACTTGGACTCTTGTGCCTAGGCCAAAGGACAAGAATGTGATTGGAAAATTTCAATATGTTGTTCACACCAGACCTGATATTGCATTGGCAGTTGGTATTGTTGCAATATTTTCAGCTAATCCCAGAGATGATCACCTAATGGAAATCAAAATAATTATGAGATATCTGAAGGGTACTGAAGACTATGGTTTATGGTATAAGAAAGTTGGAAACTTTGATTTAAAAGCATTCACTAATTCTGATTGGGATGGAAGTGTCGATGAAAGGAAAAGCACTAGTGGTGGAGCTTTCTTTCTTGGAAAGAGGTTAGTGTCATGGACTAGCAAGAAACAAAATTGTATCTCTCAGTCTACAGCAAAGGCAGAATATGTTGTTGCAGCAGTGAACTATTCAAACATCATATGGATCAAGCGGTTGTTGTCAAGAATGAAGGAAGAAGTAAAAGAGTCAGTTTTTATCTACTGTGACAACACCAATGCCATTAACATTTCAAATAATCCTATGATGCACACCAAAACTAAGCATATAGCAATAAAGTATCATTTTTTGAGGGAATTGGTACAAAATAAAGAAGTAAGGTTGGAATCTGTGAATACCAAAGAACAAGTTGTAGACATATTCACCAAACCTTTACCTAAGGATACATTCTTGTATCTTAGAGGAAAGCTTGGGGTGCTTCCCCTAACTGAAGCTCACTAAAATACAGTTTAGTGATGCATCAACCCAAGTGACAGTGAAGATCTATTAGTTGATGCAGGTACATTAGAGCACATTGTAGATGAATTTGTACATTCAAGTACATTACAATTACAAAGTGAAATAGTACCGACTATTGATATTTATGGAGATGGTGTCTTTGGCATTTGTTGTCAAAGAGGGAGAGTTTTCTATAATACATAAGAACAAGATAAAAGAGGGAGAATTTTTCTATAATACATTAAGAGGGATATTTTGATGTCAGAGTGAGTTTTTGGATGAGAATCAAAATGAAGCTAAAGACATTAATAAAATTTTCTATTGCTCGACAATTCTCATTATTATGACATGTTGTGTTGCCATCAATGCCAAAGAGGGAGATTGTTGAAGAAAATTATTCAATTGTGTATTGTCATTGATGTTACACATGTATTTACACTTATGTAGTGATGTTACAAAAATTTCTACATTTAGACCAAGCACAGTTGGTGAATAGAATGAGTTATTTAGTGTTGATCGAGTTCAATCGCGCATTGAAGGAATTTTAGTGTTGACCGAGTCACTCGGGCATTCAGTGGCAGATGACTAATAGTGATTTATATTTTATAATTAATTGGTTATATGAGGCCAACTCAATTGTGATTTATTTAGAATTATATTCAAGCCGACTTGACATGGCTTACCATACAAATGAAAGGTCAAGTTTGGATTGAATGTGAGTAGGAAGTAGAGAAAGAGAAAGAGTGGTGCAGGAGCACCTATTATTTGGATGTATCAAGGAGAATTTAATATTTCAT
This sequence comes from Thuja plicata, assembly GCA_018584345.1. NCBI lineage: Eukaryota > Viridiplantae > Streptophyta > Pinopsida > Cupressales > Cupressaceae > Thuja > Thuja plicata. The sequence goes on along the minus strand of MU224784.1, from coordinate 1,665,297 downwards.
ATTTTCTATAATATGGTTTCATTCTTATGTAATTTCCTAAATAATATTTGGAATCGATTCAAACCATTTTGTAAGGCTATTAAAGACATTAAAATCATAGTGACCTATAAGGTTATGATAAAGTCTAACATGGTAAAACCACTCAAATATATCCAAATATAGTGGAATTGACGTAATTAGAGTATTTAAAATATTTTCATCATATTTTAAAAGGTTTAGTGAAGGTTTGAGGATATTTGAACAATAATTGTAAAAGTTGTTCAAAAGTTGTCAAAATTATAACTAGCACTTGCACCCAATGGAGGTGCAAGGGAATCGCCGATAGGTGTTTTAGTGAAAACTATAAATGAAGTTTTACATTATATAAAGTAGTGTATAATAGTGTAGATTTACAAATATAAAAATAGAACAATAATAAAAGAAGATTAGAACATTTATTTATGTCGGAGCTTTTTAAGACAACGTTGAGGCATACCCTGTTGGCCCACTTATGGCCCCCAAATTTAAATTTTTGAAATTAATTTCTTCCCTTATTTATGATCAACAAAACTAAAATGTTTGCCCTCACTTAATGATTTCTCTCATAACCTTTTTTGAACCTGATGTTTATAAGGTGTGGTAGTTGAAAGAATGTTAAACTTAGTTCAAAAAGTTCAGCTAGTTCAGAAAGGAAAAGTTTATAATTAATGTGATTAGGTGGGTTGATTTTTGTTTGGAAAATAGTTATTATACTTAACAAGTAGGTGTGTGTCATTTCCTACTAGTAAACCTTCTCTACCATGTTAAAAGTATGGGTTTGTGGGCTTTCAATTTAAAACATTAAAAAAGGATAAATATACTAAGTATGAAAGATCATAAAAAGATAAGTGTCACTAATATCTATAAGATAGTAATCCAAAAATCTTTCCGCGAACCCACTATCTACATGAATCAAAAGGAAGCATGAAATCAACAGGACAAATTCTTTAAAAAAATTATTAGATTGATGAGAAGTTTATAATTGATGTGATTAGGTGTGTTCTATTGGTTTCATGCTTATATTTCAAACATGAAATAGCACCAACACCATTAACAAAGCCTTCCGAGTACATATCATAAAGGTCTTGAGTGATCCAGTCAATATTAGCTTTATAGAATTCAACTGGGAGCCCATCCAGGCTAGGGGCTTTGTTGTCTTTAAGATTGTGAATGGCATCAAAAATTTCTTGAAGGGAGACCTTTTCCTAGAGAAGGAGGGAGTCTAGTTGGTGTTCCTTGCATGGCTCTTGACCTTGGAGAGTCTAATAGTTCTGATGATGATGAGTTTGTCGACCTCCCGAGGGACGATTAGAGGCCTCCTTCACTACATTTTGGGCCTTCGCATTTTGATTTTGTAGCTACTAGCTTGTGCTTGTTTTGATATTCATATCATGCTACTCAATGTAATCAACAAATAAGATTCCACCTAAAGATCCTCCCTCAAGTTTCACATTACTAAAACATTCCTCTCGGTACCCATTACACCCTAAGGTGCAATTACTAGTAGGTAATAATTATGAGTATTCATTTATTATTCTAAATTAGCCCTTTTTTTATTTTATCTTTAAAATTCCTCAGTTTTTCTTTGGCTTAACCTCCCATTTTAAAATAAGATTTAATAGGTTATATTTTATAGTTAATAATATTATTTATCAAACATCTTAAAATTTACTCGACATTTATTTAAACTTGGATCTTTTAATGAAAAAAATAAATAAATTTATTTTTCATTCATTTTTTTATAACATGAGATATCTACATGTCTATTCATTTTTTAAATATTAATTCTCCTAAAAATAATTAATCACAATACTTTCACAACTTCATTTCATGTAAAATTAATATTTTACTCTAAATACCTAAGAAAACTAATGTAGAATACTATCTATGAGAGTAGTGTCTATAAAACTAAATAATTTAAACTTTTACTTAATGTAAAATAACACTTTTGATTCCCCAACTGATAATATATTATGAACTTTTAAATAAAACTTCAATTCTTTGAGCTATGAATCATATTTATAATTTTTATTAAGATTTATAATTTTTATATTTATAAATTCTTATGCTTTAGAAGTTTAGAAGTTATGAGTTATTAATGTTTATTCATATTTTGTATAATACATTAATCATGATTTTAAAAAACCTTCAATTTCTCGTATAAGATAAGATAACAAAAGGAAAAAATAGAATTTATTTTAAAAAACCTTCAATTCCTCATATAAAATAAGACATAAGATGAGACAAAAAAAAATAAAAAATGAATGGATTTAAATAAAATAAAATGGAATGAATTTATAATTTTGAATATTTTAATTCATAATATGTAGAAAATAAAAATAATAAAACTATTTTAATATAAAAATCTATATATCGAGTGACTCCATTAATCATACACATATTTTGTTATTTCATAAATTTAGACATCTTTCTTCCCATAACTTGAATGTGGAAATATGGTTGGCAAAGGAAACTATAAAACAATACTTGTTACTAAACTACATTATCATTCTATATTATTATTGTTTAAATATTTTTGTAATTTTTTAAATTTTTTTACATTATAAATCAAAATAATATTCTAATGTAAATTTAAAACAAGGAATCACAATCTAAAATATTAATTCTAATGATTTTATAACATTTTGATGTGTGAATGTATAAATTGTTAAAAATTGATTAAAATCAGTTGTATTAATTATAATATTACAAAAATCTAAAGTATTGATTATATACAAAGTTTATCATTGAGTGGCCCAATGAATGAGATCAATACTTGTCAGGTATGTAGTTCTCTAAATTTGAGCTTACAATGTGAATAGAAGCTATTCAACAAATAAAAAATGTTACAATGTGAAAAAAATTAAATAACATAACAATGACAAAAAAAAGGAGTAAGGAATAATATTAAATATTTGTTGGAAATTTCCTCATATCACAGTCTTTCCCATTGTTTACCATAATCGAAAACATAAAAAAAAAATACATATACAATAAAGAGCAACAATATCCACA
>MU224784.1:1639738-1659611 GCA_018584345.1 Thuja plicata | reverse complement strand
CTAATTACATCAATTCCACTATATTTGGATATATTTGAGTGGTTTTACCATGTTAGACTTTATCATAACCTTATAGGTCACTATGATTTTAATGGATTTAATAGCCTTACAAAATGGTTTGAATGGACCCAAATATTATTTAGGACATTACATAATAATGAAACCATATTATAGAAAATGTGAAATATTAAATTCTCCTTGAGACATTCAAATAATAGGTGCTCCTACACCAAAGAGAAAGCAGATGTGTGGATTTCTGTGATATGAAGAGTGAAGGCAAAATTAGACATGATTCTGATTGAGTACAGATTACTCAGAGCTACAATAGAAAAATTGATCAGCAAGGATCCATTTATAATCAGAATAGAGATCTAAATCAGCAAAGACGCTTGCTTACACATACAGGTCAATTCATTTTTACTTTCTAACAATTGTAGTAGTGATCTAAAATATCTTAACAGAGTAGACTTAACACTATTTTTGTTAATCCTCTCACAAGGTAGCATTTCTATGTTGAAGTGTTAAAGACCTCTAACAAGGCCACTCCTCATAGGATGATTAAATCCTTTAACAAGATCACACCTAACAGTGTGTTATTGTAACCTTTAACAGGGTTGGCTCCTAATAGGGCTCACTTAATAAGAGTGAAAATTAGTAACTTGTTACATTGGTGGTTTTTCCCATATTGGGTTTCCGCGTTAAATCTTGGTGTCACCTATGTATATGTTATTTGTCTTATGCTTTATGTTTCTTCACTTAATCTCTAAAGTATAATTGCATTGGATATTATAAAGATTGCTTTGACACCCGAGTTATAGAAGAATATCTTAATTAACTGAGTGACAGTGTTAAAGTATTTAAGACATCTAAGGGACAAAGGGATTTTTTTTCAAGTAACTAATTCACCCTTCCTCTCTCAGTTACTTATCTCATTTCCAACAATATCAACTTGAGTGTTAGGATAATCTATTACTTGTTCTAAAACAGGATTCAAGAATGTATCAGTAATAGCATTAACATTTGTATCCACTGGTTCTGTATCTGTGTCTTTGGTGGTCATGACATCTTCATCTTGTGATATCTCATCTATTAGATCCTTGTCATTAATATCTTGAATAATAACTTCATCAAATTCAAGTGTCAAGTCAATAGGATTGATTCTACTTTGATATTCTTTGACAATCTCATCATTTTTATCATCTTTGCCTTGCTCTTCTTGTGACTCGGTTACATTGATGTTAAAAATTTATCTCCATTTGTCATCTATTTCTTCCTATATTGAATCCAAGTCTCCTATAATAATTATTAAAGATCTTCCTTTTACAAGGAATCATTTAGAATACTTCTTTAAAGTCTCTTCAATTTCAGCTACAAATAATTCTGGTATAGTTAGTACTAGAGATTTTTCTCTCATTTTATTTTTAGCATTCATTGCATATTTCCATCTCACATCTATCTTGTTGTATAACTCAATAGGTAACTTATCAAAAACTTCTAGTGGTGTGTACCTGAATTTATGTAAAGTGTAAACAATTGCATCTTCAATTTTTACCTTGTTCTCTTCACTCTACATTTTTTACTTTGCATACTTCATTCCATTAAATCCTCCATGCTTTTTTGATGTGTCTAGAATTTCATCTAGACTCCTTGGTGCTTAGGTTTTTTTTTCCACAAATTTGAATTTACTAAGATCCTCAGACTCAATCTCACTCTTAGGTGTCAATTTCAACTTTTTCCTTAGTTGATGAGTTGTTCTCCTTCCTCTTACATAGGTTTTGGCCCTCAGTGGATCTACCTCAGGTTCCTTCTAGTCTATCGGTGTAACAAAAGATTTTGTATTTTGTCTTGTACCTCTGATGCTCAGTTACACCTTCATCACTTGTGGTTTCTTATCCTTTTCATTAGACTGGTCTTTAGCATCTTCTTCATCATCAACTCCAATATTCTTTGATAAATTAGAAATCATTTTGCTTGACTTCTTTAGAGCTTTAGGCATCAAAATACCTTTTTTGTTTCTCTCTTTTACCTCCTCATAGGTTCCATAACGCTTTGCTCTTTTGTAAACAAGTTTTTCTAGTAAATCTTCATTTTTTTGTGAAACAATGTCAATATCTATTTAATATCCCATTGGTTGTAGCCAAGTAGACCTAGGCTCAAATGCCTTAATGATGCAAGTGTCGGTATCAACTTCAAAACATATAGTATCTTCATACTTCTCCACTAGCTACGGTGGAATTATATATCTCTTATGCATTCTATATTGAAACTTTGAAAATTACTAATTCATCACCATATCTAGATTATCTCCTAAGCTTTGAATATATTCATTTATATGATATATAATGGGCTTGTCTACACTCCATATTACATTAGAAACAAATGGAAAGAAGTTCTAGAAATAAAAGAATGTTCATACCAGTAATGATCCAAACTTTAGTGTGTTGGTCTTGGCTTTTCTAATGGTGTTCATGTTATCATCTAGTTGCTTCAAAAAAATTTCACATACATCAATTTGCATACCTTTCTTCACATTATTATATGTCATATCAACTCAGGAGGACTTGAAGACTTGGTAAGATATAAAATTACATGCAAACCTCAATTATGGATCTTCCATAGTAGATATCTTTAGACCTCTTCCGTCCCATTGTGCTTTTGTCAATTCACTCAATTTTTTTTATCAATCTGCTTGATATCCTTTGGTTTTTCACCAATTGGGTATCCAATCACTATGTGTAGCATATCCTTATTAATCTTGACTGGTTGATCAAGCCACATAAATTCATCATGAACTCAACTAAGTACCATCCTGATCCACTCGGTCTTGAATACTCTCAATAGATGTAAGGAATGATTTAAACCCTTGGTCTCTAGATGAATGTGTTCATCCTTCAACTTTCCATTTGCACGCAACTTTTGAAAATATGTATCAATCTCTGCTCTCCATATCTTCTCAATTTTGCAGTGGATGAAAGTACAAATATATTCTATCAAGATAACCCTAGCTGGTATGGATGAGAGATCTCCCTTCATGTCTAGTTTTGCAACCTTCACAAGATGTAACTTATACTTGGGGTTGACTGGATCAACCTTCTCAACAATAAGTGGGTTTTGCACTTTAGGAGCCATTACTTTTAGAGTTAACAATGCTCGAATGAACTAGGGTTTCATTCTTTACAACTTGGTCTAGCTAGCACAACTAGGTCAACAATAGAAATAACTCAAATAAACTTGAATGCTTATAGATTCATTCAGGATTACCTCTTCAATTGTTAGGATGCTTGAATATGATTCATATCTATAATTTTCTCAAGTTCTCTTTGAAAACCTTAGGTAAAAATGATAAACAGAATAGCCTATTTATATCTTTTTCCTCATTTAGGATTTCCAACGGCTATAAAAATAAAATTTAATGCAACACCGACTTACTTTATACCAATTGCAACTTTACTTCCTTTTATCAAAACAAAATAAAATTTGTCACCGATTAAACATGAGCCATCAACTTCACAAAATATATCTAGATGCATCTTAGTATTCTTATATAGATTTCTGCACACATACTAGGAACCAATTTCAGATTTGAATTTTAACTTTACAGTTCCTATACATACCTTTCACCGATTAGGTGGAGTTAGGTGCACTTGGCCTAGAGGCTTCGGTGCCATCAACTATTCCAAAAGATGTTCCATTATCTTGTGATTTCCTTTTCCAAGTTTTGTTCATTTGATTTCTAACTTCTTCAACATTCACTTCTGTGTTTCTAGATGTCTCTTCCTCGATGGGAGCTTTACCTCAGTACTTGTAGTCTTTGGCTAGGTATCCTACCTTGTGATAGTGAAAGCATTCCATACCAGGGTTTCTCCATTCTCATCAGTTGTTCCTTCCATGCAACAACATGCAGTTTTCTGTAATATGTCCATATCTCCCATATGTTGGACATGAGATTATAGTGTTGTAGTCCCATGGTATTGATGTTCCTTGTCATTTTCTTGGTGGACTCTTTTGGTTAGGGACCCATTTATCATTTCTCCTTTTTAATCTGTAGTCTTTGGATTTGTGACCATATTTATTGCAATTATTGCAGTAGCCATCAAAATTAGGTTTCCTTGTTTTTTTAACAATCTATGATCTGCATTCAAATGCTTGATGTCCATATTTATTATAGTGATAACAATATCCATCAAACTTAGGTGTGTTCAATGACTTACCTCTTTTTCATCTACACACATTGGCTATATGTCCAGGTTTCCCACAATAGTAGAATTTTGGCTTAGTATTATTTGGTGGGGTAGTGGTATCTTGGTTTTCAAGTCAGTTGGAGGACTCACCTTTCTCAGTAGTGCTATCTTCAGTGAATCCAAGTCCAATTTTTTCTTTCGGTTGCTTCTGGCTTCTAATATGTTTGTCCAATGTCCTTAATGCTTCTTCACTTTGCTTTAGTATTTCATTTGATTATTTTTCTTCTTTTAGTTAATTACTCACTCTTTCAATCTCATACTTCCGTGCTTGATTCTAAAATTCTCTTTTAGTTATCTTTGTATTTGCATTCACTAACTGATTGGTCATAGAATAGTGAGTTTGGGTCATTCTTATGATCTCATTATATTTCCAGTAAGTCTTATCTCAGATTGTCTTTTTTCTTCCTCTACCATCCTATTTTCATCTTTAACTTTTCCTTTAGATTCAAGTATTTCTATCAACCTTATGCTTTGAGATTCCTGATCTTTCTTCATTAATTCCAACTGCTTGGTAAGTGCAGTGTTTTTTCCAATAGGTCTGCAATGGTTGATTCAGATTCATCATTCAGACTCCCTTTAGATATTGTTTCAATTACATCAATATTATCCTATGTAGAATTTAGTTCATTACATAAGTGTCTTCTAACCTTCAATGATTTTTCTAGTTTCCTCCTTAGGTCATTGATCACTTCTTGTGCATTCTCCAATTCAAACTTAGGAATTTCAATCTTTTTAGCTTGCTTATAACTTTCCATGACTGTGATCTTTTCTCTTAGATGTTTAAACCTTTATCTCAAGAGTCCAAGCTCTGATACCAATTGTTGGATTAACTATATTGGAAAGTTAAGTATTGAGAGGGGAGGGGTGAATTAGTACCAATAAAACTTTTAAACATACAAACTGATCATATACCAAACTGAATTAATTGCAAGTAAACATTGTAAAGCATGTGAACTAAAAAATGTAAGCACAACTCATAACACCAATATTTTTGGTCACACAAAAATCCTTTTTTAGAGGATAGAACTACAATGGGAATGACACCCAAAATCCTTAATACTGCAACAAAAAGGTTGGTCGGTTAGAGCTACAATGTTAGCTATTTCTAATAGCTTACCCTATTAGGAGTACAATAAGACTTATTCAGTCTACCTTATTAAAGTATTTTAAAATATCTAATCCAAGAGACGTACCCTATTAAAGCACTTAAAAAATAATACCTATTAGGGTCTACCCAATAATGGGATTTTCACTCCTCTTAATACTATAAAACTTAATACAAAAATATCTGTGAAAATGCATCAACATATGCTATTTAGAATCTATATGCTCAATGTTTTCTTTACCTCATACTACACTTGGTAGCATTAAACTCATTCAACTGCTCTTCTCTATTGTAACTTCTTTGTACTTGGTGTTGCTCTACACTTCAACTTCAACTTCTCTTGTCTCTCTATCTCACCCTCTTTTCATTCAAAACATCCTTTATATATTAAATGTTTTGCCTCTTAGTCTTAATGATTAGGTTTTCTTTCTTTTATTCTAAACCATTAGATCATCTTCATGAAAAGATTCGATGTACTAGTTACTCAATAAACTGTGTCACCATTGCCTTGGGACTTGTACTGTTCTTGGAAATAAAACTATTACTTTTTCCACTTGATCTTCACCATAGATCTTTACCATGAATTTTCTAAGTCATAGGTCTTGTAACTAACTTCTTCTTCAGCTAAATAATCTTCTAGATTTTCATGGTATTGCAATAAATGTTGATCTAACTCATGTTTACCAAAATTTCTTCTACATTCCTTGCTTGGTAACATACTTCACTAGCTCGGTGACTCGATAACTTTTATGTGTTGCTCGGTGCTTAGCTTATCAGTGTACTACCAACTAACTCAGTATGAATCTTTCTATTTTACTGACTGCCCTTATACTTTCATTTCCTTTCACCAATTGCCTTACTTAGTCAATATGACTTTGATAAAACTAATTGACACAAAATAACTCTATAGGAGTATCACTATCTATGCATGAAATAGTTCCAATTAAAAGAACAATAATCACCAACAATGAGATTTGATACAAATCTTCTACCAACATCTATTGAACCTCTGCAACATAGTATGTAAGACCTTGTTTCTGTATCATAACAATTCCTCACTTAAATTTCTTCTTCTTACACACCGCTCCTAGATATACAATGAAATAGACTTGCACTAAATAGCGTTTAAATATCTATTTTTCATACACACACCATACCATTCACCCATGCATCCATGCATTAGATACAAAAAGATGTCTCTATTTATATATACATTTGATAGGGAATTTACATATTTCAACCAAGCCAAAAAACATGTCATCCATAATAAAAAATATATTACAATTATATTTAACATGCTGCCACCGAACCTAAATATAGGTAATACATAACAAATATTCATATTGCATTACTATAGGACCTAAAGATATGTCACCCTTAAGATACATACACTTCATATCATAATTACCAAAAGATAAGAAAAATTTTGAGCCATCAAAACACCACAATCAAGACCAAGGCTAAATCAAAAAAACTTGTGAACCAACCAATAGATGAAACTAGATGAAATTTGTCCAAAAAAAGATATGATCACTATACCAAAACTTCTGATGAACTGCAAGAATGTCTAGGTAGCAAGAACACCTATAAGAACTCTATAAGCACAACATTCAACATATACTGATAAAAATTGCAACCACAAAAATATGATGATGTACTAGAAGATGTGTTCCAATAGTATAAATAGGTACACTCGATACCATACACCAAAACTGTATGTACAAAATATGTTCTAGATATAATCGAAATCCTAGCACCATACTGACATCCAACAAGTATCCATCTGATACTGCCAACAACCAACTGATACCACCAAGTAATTGTTATGGAAGTTTTGACATTAATGAAAACAATGCCAACAACATCTCAATATGTATAACACCATGATGAAAACCTGCCAAACATGCATCATGTGTAAATCCATTACCCTCTTGTACTCTACACTTGGGGGAAAGTTTCATTCATGATATCCTACCTACCACATCCTTCATGATATCACATCCATCCATATCCATTTTTCCATCTTTGGTCTTGACAAGGCTTCATGTGTTCTTTATGCTTCACTTTATCCACACCCTTCAATACTTATCCTTTGTATTATCCATCCCTCACTTCCGTAATCCATTCTCATATTTCATATTGTCTATCCCAAATCCCTTTTCTTAATCTTGATAAAAAATTAAGGACATAAAAATCAAGAACACATTTTTAGGAACCTATTGACATGCATCATGTAATTGCCTACATAGCCACACATCTGATCCCTTATCTTTTTAAACATGTTATCACATTGTGTGATAGTCCTTTCATCCAAATCAACTATGATTCCATAATAAACTACCCCCATCTTTCTCTTATCCATTTCCATCCCATCAGCTCATTCACCTATTTATAATGTTTCATGCCTTTCTAGACATTGGGCCAAATAAATACAATCATATTTGAGAATAAATCCCAACATATACCTTTCACCTCATTCAATGATTTAAAATGTCCTAAAAAAATCAATAAAAATCATAAAATATCCTTAAAAAATATCATAAAAACTTGCAAAATGTCTTGAAAAGGTCCCTAAAAGTTAGAAAACACTTGAAAAATCCAAAAACAATCTTGTCTTTATCATCATTTTTAATAAAAAATATCCTTTTTCAATGGAAAGAACTTTGAGCAGACACAAGCAGTTCAAGTATCAATTGCAAGTAAAACTTTACTGATCAACTTCCTATCATTCTTAAACATACCTATCAAACAAAGTTCCTTTATAGATATGTCTTTCCTAGAATAGGTTCCCTTAAAAATATCATGCCTTAACGGACATGTCTTTCCTACAATAGGCATCCTATCAAACATTTTCCAATCAAGAAATACTCATCTTTGGCAAGAAGATTAGTATGGTTGTCAACTCATTTGGTCAAGTGAGTCTTACTTTTTTTAATTTATCTTGAGTCATGTTCCTATGCTTCTATGAGATATCAACAAGTAATTAGAGAAGCCAAGATGGTTCATGGTTCTATTTTTATTGGTCTACTGTTTGTGGGGTATTTTACATGAATTATAACAAAGCAGTTTGGGTGTGTGTGATAGGTATGACCACATATGAACAAAGTATCCAACATAGAAAATATTCCAAAAGGTAATAATGCTCGCAGCTGTAGTTACACATACCTAGACTCTAAAAGCTCAATCTTGGATGGATTGTCCCACATTCCTTGTCTACTATAATTGCCTATTATAATACAAAGGGATAATCCTACCTTGATCTTTCATATCTTGGTAGGGCAACACCCATTTTTGTATAATAAAAGTGACTCAATGATGAAAAATAATTGCTCAAAATTTGAAGATTTCAAAGATTGTAGTATTAATGGATTTTGGATTTAAATGATGGTTCAGTTTACCACCTGATCTATCTAATCATTTCTTAATCTAGTCATGTCACTAACATCTCTTTTATTATTCAAATTAGTCCACCAATCAATCAAAATGGTCAAATTAATTCTCAATTAGTCAAAACATCCAGTCAATCATTTCATCATCATTTTTCTTTAACATGATATGTATTTCCTAAAACCAAACATCATTGTTTGTCTTAAATAGGATATGTCTTTCTTGAAACTAGACATTATCATTTTTATTAAATAGGATATGTCTTTAATAAAACTAGACATCATCACTAGTTTATATAAGATGGGTCCTTCCTGAAACTAGACATGATTCTTGTAAAAAATATGTGTCCAATGTCGATCTAACTAACTGCTCTTTATAATACCTCTGTAGTTAAGGATTATGCATCCTTTCCACTAGAAACAATACATTGAACTCATTTAAATTATTGACCAGGGAGCGTAAACTTGAAATGGTGACTGCAAAGTATATGCTCTAATCCATTCTAAAAGGCATCATTATAGTAAATGGAAAATATTTGAAATGGGACTAAACTAGGAACTAAAATATCAACAGCGTAATCTAAAGATAAAGGAACCTGCTTGGAATAGGAATTTTAACTCTATGCTAAAGGAACAATAAACTAGCTAACTACCTTTGCTACAGGAACAACTGTTAGTGCTATTACTAATGGCTGCAGGGGCAATAGAGTCTTACTTGCTTCAAATAACTTGCAACCTACTTATTTAAAATAACTTGCAACCTACTTAACTACGAATTAGATTCACCTCCCATGTAGGCCCCCACGGAAGCGTGAATGAACAAGATCTCAGATACTATAAATTGAAGCTCTCATTACTTATTCATAAAACATGGATTACAAAAGATACAGAAAACAAGATTGTATTTTCTCTTTTCTGAATTACAACAGACTAATGGAATACTAACTCTATCTCTATCGTTGTGCTGCTCAAAGTTTAACAGACATCTTATTTAAAGGGAAACTACAACTTACAACTAAAATCTAGGATTACTCCATTAGATGAGGATTGTAATCAATACAAAATATCTCATAACAGAATATGGCAGTTATTTAATAAATTGTCCCAGAATGTAGCACACGATGGTTCTAGATCCACGCATGGCATAAAATAGGAAATTGTATTGACCCAGCCTTCCCACAAAGATCTTTTAATGACGCTTATCTTGGTTCACATGCTCTTGACTGGTTTAGCTTGAGGCCTATGGTGAAAGAACCTGACCTTGACTTCTATAGCGACACTCTGCTGGATTCTAGAACTAATCCACTGATTCCTACAAAAAATATTACCGCACACATACCATCTTCAACACATATATATTTTTTCATCACTAAAATTCAGAAGAAAGTATTTCAACTTAACTAATGCTCGTGTAGCACATAAGCTACAGGAAGGACACTACCCTCAAACATAGAATAGAAAAGGGAACCATTCATTTAGTTATATTACTTCTTCATTTTACATAAGATCATAAGTTCCAAGTGTCATACTTTCATAACCTTTTCACCATCTAACTTCCTACTTATGTCCATTTCTTACAAAAAAAATATAAAAAAACATAATTTCAAGTATCAATTGTAAGTAAACTTTATCATGAAGATGGAAAAAAGTGTTATCAAAAGATGGCCATTAGATTGGCTCATCATTCCCCCCTACTAAGCTATTGCTGGCCTCTAGCAATTATGAAGTTCCGAACCCAAGCTCGTACCCTCAAGTCACTGGCAGTTTTGACTTCTGATTCATTAAACACATGGTCGAAGTATCCATGATTTTTTTGTAGCCTTTCCCACCATTGTTCTTCCTGGGCTGTGCTATAATCCTCTGCTGATTCATTTACTGCCATTAAAGGCTGCAGGAACAGAGGTGGTTGGAACCTTAGTGGAATCCAATAATTCTGGAGTGTTTTGCCCATTGATATATATCATGGAACCCTTCAAGCAGCAAGGATTAAGTTCTGAGGGAAATGTGGTTCCTTGATTCTTAGATCATGTGACATTCCCATCCACCTTTGCCTACATGCTAAAATTGCATCATCAATACTTTGGGCTGAATGTTGTTCCCAATCTGAATATGCTTTCTCCCTAATTGGGTTAACCTTTTGAGCTCCACTTGGATTTAGGGTAATCGAAATCCAATCAAGATAAGTCCTTCTGGAATCCTGTACCTCAGGTCTAATCATCAACAGAATATCTATTTCCTTTTTTCTATATGGTAGAGCCTGATGTTCTCTGCTTATTTCATTTTGAACCCAGGACATTACTGCCCTTAATTAAACATCCCCTATATACAAAAGAGAATTTCACTCATGATTATTAGGTACTGCAAAATTGTGCAAGTAAAGCTCACATAGAAAGTTTTTGATGGCCGTTGGGGCCGACTGGAAAGCATCATAAAGTTCATGTGGAGTTGCTATGGAAGGATTCAACCCCTCTACAACCCTGTTCATCTAAAAATTGACAAATTGCTCTCTTAAAAACAAGGTATAAACTGGGTATGGTGATCTACATGCCATTGCCTAAGGAATTAGTTCAGTTATCTTTTGAATCCTTTCCTCCAATACAGCTACCTGATCTATTTTCTATTTAAGTTGATGAGCCTGTTCATCAATGGTTCTCTGTAATCTTTCTTTTTCCAAACCCCACTGAGCCTTTTCCCATAGGAATTGCTGATATAAGTGTAACCCTGCAGCAACGGGGGTGGACAAATCTGCTGGTGGCATTGGTCCCTGATGAAGGATGTCAATCCATTAAATGGCAATTTTAGGTATAGGTTCGGATGCCCTAGGCTAAGAAGATGTGGTATGTGGTTGTTCTTTCTTATCTTGATGTGGAAAAATATTACCCTTACTTACAGCAAGAGTTCTGATTGAATCATTCTCTTGGCAAGTTTCAGCTGTATTTGCCAACACATCTAAATTCTCCTTACTGACCTATCCTATTATGTTCCTAATCCCTTCCTAGTTAAGCATTGGGAATTCATCAAAAGGAAAACCCCCTGAGTCATCTGAATCTTCTTCCATGGAATCCTCAAGGTTATCTTGCATACCAGGGTTATTAACAAATCCTTCCTCATTTTCTGATTCTTTATCACTTCCCACAAGAATATAACCAACACTGGAAACTTCCTTTTTTGCTTCAGGATCCTTCTCAGAAATATTACCTATTCCTTCAATTTCTATTGACTCCTGGTTTATTGGCTTAGGGAAAGGTTGTTCAATGGATTGGGAAGATTCAATTTCTATGGTATGAGTAGGTGGCTCAACATTTTTGTTAGAAGTGGTGGTAAATTGAGGACTTTTCCTGACGGGGGTTTGAATAGAACTTTGAGGGCTCATGCATTTCTTTTTCTTAATGGCTGCAGGGGTTTCTCTCATGGGCTCTTCTTCAACTTCAGGTAGGGTTTCATCAGATACACCATTCTCCTTTTCCCTACTAGATTATGGTTCATAATTTATTGCCTCTTCTCCTAGGGTTTTTCTTTCGGTCTCCTTAGAAGGTGACTGGGTTTCCTCAGTAGGAGAGGTATCAGGGGAAATAGTGGCTTTACCACATTTGCTTATTTTCTTAGTGGCAACAGGAGTTTATTTTATACAAGCCTTCCTTTTAGGCTATCTTGGGTTTGAGGAGGAGGCTTTAGGATCAATTCTTGAGATAACCTTACGAACCCCTATTTCAGATTTTTCCCTTCTCCCAACACCTTGGCCTCTAGGGCATTCTACTCTAGGTGCTAAATTATCCATTTGTAAAAATTCCTCCCATGTGCCTATGGACTATTTATTCAATTCTCTTTCTATGATAGTTTTAATCAAACAGTGATGCAAAATAGCCTGAACTTTTCCTATTTGAACCAGAGCAACTTGTTTCTGAATAATATTGAACAAAAAACTAGGTAGACTCACCAGTCGATTGTCATGGTGTAGGGCACTCAGAATCTTGAAATGTATCCCATGAAGGTACTTATATCAGCCTTTTCAAGTGAAATACTTAATGATGAAGGTGGCCAGCTACATGTAATCCTCAGGTAGTGAGATTCTCGAGGTACCCTACTTCTTGTTAATGTCCAGAGGAGGGTCACCATGAAGATTAAACTCTACCCTAGCCAAATGCACATCAATATCCTTTGACCATTTTCCCCCTTCTTTTAGTAACTTTGTGACTTCTACCACTATCTCCTTTGAGAGTTCAACTCTCAACCCTTTTACTACTACAAAGCCACCTCGTAAAGTATTCAGAAATTCATGAGCGATTTCTTCATCAAATCCGTTGAGGCTCAGGCAGTAGTCTAACCATCCTCTTCTGTAGAATTTTTCACAACTGGCTGCTGATGCTAAAAGAACACTATGATCAGTTGGCTCACACCTTTGGAGATCCCCACCCATTGCTGCTACTATCAAAATGTTTCCCTGTAGGATGTATGCCGAACCTCGTAATGGAGAATTCATTTTACAGACTCAAAGCTTTTGCAAATTGATGGTGCAGAAATTTAAAGGTGAAAGAGTACTGAAGAACACTCGTATCAAGAAGTAGAGCTTATTGGTTTTCATAATTTGTTCATGTGTGTTAAGGTATGTGCCACCCAAACACATCGCATCCAAATCATTATTGTTTTAACTCAACCCTTAATAGCTTTTAATTCATTGATAATTGATGACATAATCACAAGTTACAAACTGTTATTAAAACATTTATCAGTAGTCATGTGGAAAAGGGTTTTGATAAGACAGGAAGTAAATATCATGAAGCACTGAAATGACTGAAATAATAAACAAACAATAAATGAACCTCCCCCCAACTAAGGTGAAGGCATGGGTCCCACCATGCCATGAACCTAGAAAGAGCTATAGGAAGAGCGGCGAATGATGAGATATGCTCAAATGGAGTGATATAGTGAAATGAAAAAGATGGAAGAGAGAAAAATGTGAGGTGAGGTTTTTATTATGGAGAAGGTACTTTCGGGAAGAAAGTATTTATTATGGAGCGAAGTGAACATTATTCACAAAGTGAAGAACGAATATGAGCGAGAGGCTCACATTCTTGTGCTACAGGAGGATCGTGGACTTTAGTGCTCACAAATTGCTATAGGAACTAGGTCTTGCTCTGGGGTTTATGTTATAGCTTGAGACGCTGGCCATTAACCAGTAACTTGAATCGAATAGGGTCAATGGTCGACAACTACACAGCACCATTGGAAAATACAGCAATAATTTCATAAGGCCCTAACCAGCAGGTTTGGAACTTACTAGGAGTGTGGTGATATCTGGAGTCATACAAGAGAGCCCAATCACCAATGGAAAATGTTTTATCTTTAATAAAATTGTCATGCCACTGCTTGCATTATTGTTGGATCAGTTCAGTGTTAGCCAAGGCAGACTTCCTCCATTCATCTAGACTATTCAAGGTGAGAACTCATTCTTGCTGAGCTGTAGTGAGATCAAGGTCGAGCTCCAATGATTTCTGCAATGTCTTATGTTCGAACTTGACAGGCATCATGGCCATCTTGCCATAGACTAACTAGAATGGGGTGAATCCTGTAGTAGATTTCCAAGTAGTGTGGTAAGCCCATAATGCTTCAGGAAGCCTGGCTGCCCAATCCTTCTTATGAACAGCGATGGTTTTGGTAAGAATGGCCTCCAATTTCTGGTTAGTGACTTCAACCTAACCATTGGCCTGTAGATGGTAGGGAGATGACTTAGCATGATGAATGTGGTATTCTTCCATTAGAGCAGTGATGAGGTTGGAAGTGAATTGTGCCCCTTGATCAGAGACAATTTCCCTTGGAACACCAAAGCAGGTAAAAATGGCTTAATACAATAATTTAGCAACATTGTTGTCCCGGGGATGCTTCATTGGTTTAGCCTCAGCCCACTTAGTAGCATAGTCAGTACAGACTGAAGTTTAAGACTTACCTTGAGAAGAAGGGTCAATTGGACCCACAAAATTGATGCCCCACTTATCAAAGGGTGTGACCACCACCTGTGGCTGCAGGGGCATCTCATCGGTCTTAGTAGGCCTCCCCATTCACTGGCATTGATTACATTTCTTGGTGTACTGAGTGGCATCTTTGTGGAGAGTTAGCCAATAATACCCAGTAGTCAAGATTTTGAAGGCCATCCTTTTGGCTGCAAAGTGCCCACTGCATGGCTCATCATGACATGCTCAAAGGATGTCATAAGTTTCATCCTCATAGATGCATCATCTCATAACTTGGTCTGGGCCAGTGTAAAAAATGAAACTAGAAATCCAGGAAAAGTTGAAACTTTTCTCAGCTAGCAGTTGGTGTTCCTTGGAAGAGAAATGGGCCAACATTCGACCAGTTGTGAGATAATTAGCAAGGTCAGCATACCAGGGATTGTGTGCTTGCAATAGGAACAAATGTTCATCTGGAAAATTGTCATCAATGGCTGCAGGATCATCAAGAATGTGCAAGCGAGAGAGAAATTTAGCCACAACATTGGCTTTCCTGGGCTTGTCGATGATTGTGATGTCAAATTCCTGCATGAGTAGTAACCAATGAGCCAATCTACCTGAGATAGCTGGTTTATTCATTAGGTACCATATCGTAGAATGGTCAGTGTGGACAAAAATCTGGTAACCAGTAATATAATGCGTAAACTTGTTCAGAGCATAAACTACTACAAGAAACTCTTTTTCTGTCACTATATAATTGAATTTGGCTCCCTACAAATTCTTGCTGATAAAATAAATGGCATGTTCAGTTGCATCCTCTTGCTGGCCCAATACTGCCCCAATAGCATAATCAGAAGCATATGTATGAATATGGAAGGGAAAACCCCTATTTGGTCCACGCAATATGGGTGTAGTTGTTAGAACTTCCTTCAGCTGTAGGAAAGCCTTATCACACTCAGAATTCCAAGTAAAATTAGTCCTTTTTTAACAGATTATAGAGGGGAGCTGCAATTTGGCTAAAATCCTTGATAAACCGTTTGTAATACCTAGCATGGCCGAGAAAACTCTGGACATCTTTCTGCTTCTCTGGTGTGGTAAGAGTAGTGATGACTGAAATCTTGGTGGGGTCTACTTGGATGCCATGTGAGGAAATAAAATTTCCCAACACGACACCTTCTTCCATCATCATAAAACGCTTCTCACTGTTGAGAGAGAGATTATAGTCTTGGCATCTTCAGAGGAACTTTTCCAAATTATCCTTGGCTTCATTAAAGGTGTTCCCATAGGTAGTGAATTCATCCATGTAGATTTCCATATAATCAGAAGATATATATAAAAAGATATTGATGACTGCTCGCTGAAAAGTGGCAGGAGCGTTACATAAGCCAAAAGGGAGGATAGAATATGCAAAAGTTCCCCAAGGACAAGTGAAGGTAGTTTTCTCCTGATCCTCAGGAGCTATTTGAATTTGATTGTAACCACTGAACCCATCCAAGAAGGAAAAATACTTCTTACCTGCTAGGTTATCAAGGACTTGGTCTATGAATGGTAGTGGAAAATGGTCCTTTTTAGTGTCTATATTGAGCTCCCGGTAATCCACACAAATGTGCCATTTACCTCCTTTTTTGGGCACTATGTCAAGAGGTGACACCCATTGGCTGTCATAAATTGGGTAGATAAACCCGGCATTAAGTAGCTTTTGGAGCTCAATTTTGACTATATCCCTTAGGATAGGATTGACTCTTCATTGGGGCTGCCTGACAGGTTTATAATCTGGACTTATATAGATCTGATGGGTACAAATTTTGGGATCTATTCCTTTCATGTCAGTGTAATCCAAGGCAAAAGCATGTTGGTTTTCCTATAGCAGTTGAAGGATATATTTTTGACGTGGTAACGACAGGTTGGAGCTGATATTCAATTCTTTGCCAGGACTAATTTCCATTTTGATGACCTTATCCATCATGGCCAACTCAGCAATTGGAGGTGAAGCCAGTTCATGGGGTAATAAGAGATGAAGACAGTTGGAGGACAAAGAATATGGAGATGCATTTGGAGTGGTCAAAATAGTCTCTAAGACACAGTCCAATTGCGAACACAACTGGGAATCTATGCCATAGTTATTAGTGAGGATAGATGAGATTATCTTATCTTCTTCCCTAGAGGCTACAAACAGCTCTTTTCCTATTACCATGAGTTGCTGGATTGAGTTGGTTTCTAGATCAAGTTCATCTAATTCTAGCCATATGGCATCCTTTTCCTACAACATGGGTTGAGCAGGGTAGTAGAGTGTCAAGTTTTTGGTATTGACGCCATTAGAGATGATCATCTTCCTTGACTAGCAAGCTATGAAGGCATCAATAGTGGCCAACCATGGTCATCCTAAAATTAGAGGGTACCCACCCATATCAGCTTTAGGGGAGAGAACCACAAAGTATACGGGATACTCCCAAGAATGTAGGGTGACTATAACATCCTCAATTACCCCGTCAGGTTTAACAGTAGAACTATCAGCCAGTTGCAAAATGGTTGGTGTGTCTCGAAGACCAGCAATGTTCAGATTGGATAGGAATTCTTTGGTCATAACATTTATAGATGCACCTAAATCCACTAAGGCATTTGGAACTTGTATACCTTGGATGGTAACTGTAACCACAGGACTTCCTGGATTAGCGTACTTGGGTACAGACAACTTGTCTAACATAAGATCAGAGAGCTGGCCGATGACATGAATGGTCTTGGGATCCTTTTTCTTCCTTCCAGGTTGTTTAATGCAAGCCTCTTGAATAGCTCTAGTATATGCAAGGACTTCCTTGATAGCATCTAGGAAAGGAATCTTTACCATTATATGCTTTAATTGGTAAAGTAAGTCTGCTACAGAGTGGTTTACTATGGGTTCAGCTTGTTTAGCTAATTTCTGAGGAAATGGAGGCTCTTTGGCTACAAGAGCCGACACATCTTCATGGTCAATAGGAGGCTCCTCCATTTCGGTTATGATAGGGGGTTGCGGTGAAGCGAGAGTAGTTCCTGACCTGAGAAGAATGTCATGCAAGGCATAACTCTACTACTGAGTAGGTGGTTTGTTATTGGGATTAGGATTAGGTTGTGTGGGTAGCTGCAGTGGCTTAGGAGGATTATTAACGGCTATAGGTGGAGGCATTAGAGCTTGATGTTGTGGAGTGGGCATTATGGCTTGCTAATTGGGCTGATTAGTCCATTGATTTGGTTGTTTCCACTCTTGCTGGGGCTATTGCCATCCTTGTTGGGGCTATTTCTAGCCTTTCTAGGGCTATTACCAACCCCGCTAGGGCTGTTGCCAGCCTTGCTGGGGCTGTTGCCAACCCTGCTGGGGCTGGTGCCACCCCTGTTGAGGTTGCTGCCAATTATTATATCCCCCAAAATTATGGGGACCTAAATTTGGGAAACTCTACCATGGATTATTATTGCTAGGAGTTTGAAGAGGATCTTGGGGCATACCTGGTCATGGGGCCCATGGCCTATGTTGAGAAACATATAGCACCTCTCCATTTTCATCTATAGCTTTGAACTCCATAGGCATCGATTGGGACTCCACATTTGCAATGGTCTTGCATTTGCAGCTCCTCTTCTTCTCCCTGAAATGCAGGCAGTACTTAGTGAGCATAGCATCAGCATCCTCCTTATTCTTTCTAGCTTGCATGGTATCTAGCTGAGTAGTGACATCATTAATGATGTCCTACTTGAAGTCTGATAGAAGATTAGAAAGTTCTATCTTGAATACCCCAGAGCCAGCAGACTTGTGTGGTAGGTCTCAAATTCCCCTACCCTTCTTGACAGTGGCCTGAGAGTAGTTCGGGCAGATATTTTTGATATCATCCCAATTTTTTTGTGTAACGTCACCTCCAGCTATCAGGTCTAGAGCCTCAATGCTCCCTTCATTGACACCTTTAATAAAAAGGTGTTTCTGAGAGTCCTCATTCAGTTGATGTTGAGTGTTATGTTGTAGGTTGAACATGAACCTAGAGACATAATCTTCTAGGGTCTTGTCCTCTTTTTGAGCCATCCTAAAGATGTCATCACCTTTCAAATCTCACCCTCGACAGTATTCTTTGTATTTGGAAAGGAACATGTTGCTCATGGCAGTCCAATCTGCTATGGCGTTAGCACCAAGGCCCATAAACCATCTCAGTGTGGCTTCCTTCAGATTGGATGGGAACAACTTGAGCTTATGTGCATTAGTTGTATAGTCGTAGCTCCTACAAAGGATGTCAAACTCAAAAAGAAGAGTCTTAGGGTCTTCGGTGATGAGGCCATAGAACTTAGGCAAAGTTGCAGAGGGTATGTTCTTCAAATTTTGATTTCCCTGCTGAGGCAAAATTGGGAAGTGAAAGGTTGGTTGAGCCATCCTTGGAGGAGGCCCTGGCTACAGAAAGAGATATTCTGGTTTAGGAAATAGTTCATCTAATTGCAAGGATTCATCAGATGATAGTAAGTGATCAAATGCATCAGTAAATACGTTCTCAAATGGTTCTTAAACTTCTATGGCTGTAACTTAGGGTTCCTCAAGCTCAAGGAGGAATAGATTAAATGGCTCAGCTTGATGATCTTGAGGAAGGAAATTCCCAAGATGATCCCTTCTTCTATGCATAAAAAGAAATTCTAAACTAGGCCTAAAATGACTCTAGGCTAGATTAGATTGACACAATCCCTGGCAGCGGCGCCAAAAATGACTGCTCTTTATAATACCTCTGTAGTTAAGGATTATGCATCCTTTCCACTAGAAAAAATACATTAAACTCATTTAAATTATTGACCAGGGAGCGTAAACTTGAAATGGTGACTACAAAGTATATGCCCTAATCCATTCTAAAAGCCATCATTATAGTAAATGGAAAATACTTGAAATGGGACTAAACTAGGAAGTGAAATATCAACAGTGTAATCTAAAGATAAAGGAACCTACTTGGAATAGGAAGTTTAACTCTATGCTAAAGGAAAAATAAACTAGCTAACTGAGTTTTCTACAGGAACAACCATTAGTGTTGTTACTAATGGTTGTAGGAGCAACAGAGTCTTGCTTCAAATAACTTGCAACCTACTTATTTAAAATAACTTGCAACCTACTTAACTATGAATTAGATTCACCTCCTGTGTGGGCCCCCATGGAAGCGTGAATGAACAAGATCTCAGATACTAGAAATTGAAGCTCTCATTACT